>VKOC01021209.1:0-50745 GCA_009364415.1 Spea multiplicata | reverse complement strand
GCAGTAATCTGTCATTAACTCTGGCTCAAACCAAAGGTGCTCCCAGGTATGCTAATTGCTGTGCTCAGTGGGATATCCAGTGGGATATCCAGTGGGATATTTTTCTGATCTATGAAATTTGTATGGACAAATTGAATAGCTTAAATGTAAAATGCTGCTTGGTCTTCTCTTTTTTCTGCGGATCCACAGATTAACCACTTTTCCCTAATTAACATACTTTTTGGACTCTGTGAGCTCTGCCCTTGCATGCTGCATCATTTAGCAGCGTGCAAGGGCACAGCTCACGTCCCTTCTGTCAGAGTTAACATGTGTTAATGTTATTGGCAGTTTTGCATCTTGTCAATTTTAATAATTAATTTTCACTTCCCTCTTGTGGAATCTGCTGGTTCTTTAATAAATAAAATGTATTGTAATAAACCCATTATTAAAAATATCTTAGGTAGGCACATACATTAAAAGTAAAATAAAAGGGCATTTATATAATGATTAAATAAAATAATGGTTTTGTGCAGAAACATGTTAGCAATGGGGATAGTCAGACATTTGACTGTTTACTTTAAGTTATTTTATTTAACAATGATTATATTATTAACCCCTCAAGGACAATGGGCAGTCCCTAAACCCAATGTATTTTGAGCCCTTACATGTACGGGCTTTGTCATTACGGGGTTAAAATTACTTAAGGGTTTTGGTCTAAAGTAAACCAAAAACAAACACATATAAACAAACCTGCTAGTGACCTTCAATTAAATAATATTGTGTCATCTCGTATGAAAGCACTACCAGAGCAGTCAATTAAATACGAAATGCCATATGTTGCATCAGTGAGTCTGAAAATCATTAGCTGTATGTTTTTTGTGCTCTTTTGCAGATACAATCTGCAACAATGTATAATAACTTGGTTCACAATATGTGTGTTGTAAAAGTATTGAGGTCCCTTACCAATGTTCTAACAACAATGAATCACTATACTATTTATAAATGTAGAGCTGTATACCATATAACAATTATATACGTTATATCATTTGTCAAGTATTGTATCACTTTTACATAGTCCACATACAGTAATTCTTATAATACATACCACAAAATGACAAAAGAAACAAAAAAAGACAGACCCTGCATGACAACCCCAACACTTCTGTTGTCGTCCTGTTAGCTTTCTCAAGGAATGGATCTGAATCTGGGATTCATCTGGATACTAATGGTACCTTGGGATTTTGTTCCTTAGGCCATTTTATTCTAGAAAACTGAAACTCAAAATCAGTTACTGAAAGACAACATTGGTTTATTTTGGTAAAAATATGCTGCTTTCCTTATGTATATCCAGCACTCACAGATTAATAATCAGTAGAGCCATCTCTCGCTACAGTCTTTTGGAAGTATGTATCAGCTTTGCACACAGTGTCAGAGTGATTTTGGAAAATGCTTCTAGGAATTGTTACTCCAGGTTGTTAAGGTTTGTTGGATGGAGTTTGTGGACTGAATTTTTCAAATCGTGCCGCAGATTTTTAATGGGAATGAGACCAGAACTTTTTGTTCTACAGCCAATGTTGCATTGGACTTGTGCTTGGAAGTTCCGCCAACTTAACTTTTTGTTAAAGCAGGTTCACTCTCATTATTTTTCTGTATCTTACTCTGTCTATTTTTCTTCAGTTTTAACATGACGACCAGTCCCTTCTGTCGAGAAGCATCCCGACAGCGTGTAGCCATCATCGCCATCATTTCTGTGTTTTGAATAATAGGCAGTGTTAAGTTTATGCGACACATATTTCTTTGAATTTAGCCAAAAAGCTCCTAAGCCTCATCGGCCTCACAGCTGGGGCACTACAATGCTTTCTGGCAGAACCAGATGCTGGTTTTAGGCAATGGTTTTTTTTCCAGATGTATCTGTTCACATAGCATCATCATATTCTATATCACTGTCCCCTTCACACAGATGTCAATATTGTGTTCAGCTGTTTACATGATTGACTGTTGCATCCTTACTCCACTCCTAGCCAATGTACCTGAAATATGAGTTTTGTGGCATGGTCTTTTTCTGTTAATCCATGTAATTTCCATAACTTTTTCTCTAACTTCTGTAAAATGTTCAGTTTCCTTCAGGTCTATATTCCTAATTCCTAGTGAGGCACACCAAGTTGCGGGCAAAACAAAGCTAGCAGCGTCCTATGTAGAGCTATTCCTTTCAACTGTGTAAACCTGGAGCTTTCGGGGAATAGAGGTTGAATACATATGGGAGCATTCCCAATTTAGTAATATGAGAAAACTGACATGAGTCTGAATTTAAATTACAATTATCTTGGTTTCACTTCAACCTGTGTAACTCCAGTATTATTCCTTGAAGATGGTGTCTAAAAGGGACATGAGAAATATTTAGTTACCATGCTTGAAACCTCTTTCGTGATTATACTGCTTTAAATTCCTATAAACTGAAGTCTATGTGTAGGTGTATACTAACAGATGTGGCGAATATACAGAGAGAATATATCAAAATCAGACATCAATTAAAATGCACATAGAAGAGGTTCTTGTAATGCAAATGCCCTCTGCAGAATTTCAAGAAACAGATGATAGTACAAAATATTCAGACGCTCTCTTAATGGCAGGAAATGTAATAACCAGATGGGAAAATCAAGAAGGAGCAGCCAAGGCAGTGAAGTAACATTTTAAGTAGAAAAAAATGTTAGGATAAAAATCCTAAAAAATAAAATATATAAGACATCAAAATACAAGATCACTAGCCGAGTAAAGAATAAATGCACTGTTTTTTGTAATTAACCCCTTAAGGACAATGGGCGTTCCCTAAACCCCTTGAAAACAATGCATTTTGAGCCCGTACATGTACGGGCTTTGTCATTAAGGGGTTAAAATGGTTTTGTGTTACAATATGGGCCAGTTTTTAATTTCATTACAAAAAGACAAGGGATGTTTGAAACACCAAATACGATGAGGATATTGAAAAAAGAGAACTATATGTTTATGTCTGGATTTTTCTACCTCATCATGCAATCCAAGCAGCAAGTGAGCCCTGCAACGTGTTTGACCCTGGTATTCCTGATCAATTTGTCTGCTGCCAGCCATGACTTCAGATTGGTTTGACCATCCTTCTTAACAAATTTGCAACCTAGTTTGTGCATGGTCTATTTCAATACCTCAGTCAAGAGGACATGTACTTGTGAGTGCAGAGGTTGTATTTAAATTAGGTGAACTGACTTTATACCCGTGTAGCTTGCATTTAAAAAAATAGTATTATTGGACAAGGCATATATTGAATAATTAAGAAATTTTGGGCTCAATAGCATTATACCGGACTGTGACTACAGTGCAGTGAAATGTATTTGTCCCCTTCTTGATTTAAATACTTATATGTTTCGGCCATCAAACTAGTTTTAATACTAGACAATGATAACAAGAGCAGTGGTGACGTCCTATGTGCACAATTATGTGGAGCACACAAAGGATTACTCCAAGTCAAAAGGGGGGCATAATATATTTCACAATAAAATCATGGCAACTGGGGGGGGGGAATTATATATATATATATATATAAATATTTCTACAAATATTCAATATATATAACAAAACACCTAGATATGTTATCGAATGTATATGTATTTGGTTTCCGAAGGGCCGTGCCTTTGCTTCTTTATGTGGCTATATTCGGTATCTGCCAAAGTAATGTAGATTGTAATAGCGATATTGGTCCAGTAGACAAGATGCCAGAGAAAGGGTTACAAAGCCATTTCTAATTCTCTGGGATTCTAGCGAACCACAGTGAGCAGGATTATGAATAAATGCAAAAAACTTGGAACAACTGTGAACCTTCCGAGGAATGGCCGGCCTACCAAAATGATTCAGAGGCCACAAAAGAACCTATACTAACATGTAAGAACTGCAGGCCCCACTTGCCTCAGTTAAGTCAGTGTTCATGATTCTGCCAATAAGAGTTCGCCAAAATTCCTCCACAGTGATGTAAAGAGCTATCACTGCCGTCATTGCCATTGTAAGCTCCTTAAAGTGTAAGCTCACAAGCGGGCGCTCAAATGCCCACCATTTCTGCCAGGAACTATATTTGTTATGTATATGTTAACTGGTGCTTAATAAAAGATGATTGTAATAATAATATCCATCAATGTAATTCTGGTTCCACATAAACCAGTTTTATACCTTATAGGGAAATACTGCATAAACTGTAGAGCTTTTATTTTCATGGGCAGCAAGATTTTTCTATATTCTTTTGTGAGAAAGGTACGGTCGCATCATAATGAAATAAATATGAAAAGGCATAATCCTATTTATGTAAACAACTTCTTTCACAACGCTGTAAGCCGAGATTCAAATGAATGTCCCCTGGGCATTTATATTATGTAGAAAGGTGATAGGTTAAGAACGATTTCTCTTTTAATCTGGCACTTACTCCAGCCTGTTGTGGGAAGATAAGACAAAACAAAAAGGTCCCGCTTTAACCCTGTGAAGGTTAATCTTGGAATCCACTTCCAACAGCATTGAAAAGCATTTTGTCCAGAACCCAACCAATAAAATAGCTACAGGGTATTTAAAATACATTTCCACATGTTTGTCATACCAGTTATTTTCTCAAGAATTCTCAGTCTTTTAGGAAATCATGCCTTTAAGTGGTTGATAGTTCAGTCATATCGGCAGAGTGCGGAGGATAACAGCATAACCCTTTTATCATACAGAATATGAAAAATATTACACAGTCCCTATTTTTAATCATCCTATTCCACTTTCCTCCATTAAAAGTTACATAAAAATGTAAACAAATAAATAATGCAATAGGTCACAGCATCACATAAAAATTCTTTGTAAAGCCTGGCCCCATAGCAATACTCTAGGCTGGCGCTACCTATAAGCAAGGTAGGCCTGGAGCACATATAGCTTGGGGGCACCTCCTATGCGTCGGGCTGGTCTGTCCGTTGCTAGGGGAGAAGGGCCTGTTGGGGAGATTATTGATCTCCCTCTAACTGGTTCAATCTTACTGCCGAGCGCTGGGATAGGACATCATAGGTCAGGCACACCATGATGGAGAGTAAAAAGGCAGGGTTTCAGTTGTGTACAAATCGCTACAACACGTTATGGGAATCCCGCTGTCCCACACAAAAACAATAATGCAAAATAGAATAGAGGTGGTGTAACCCACCATCTCTATTCTCTCTATTCTCTTTTACACCATGATGGAGGCCTGCAAGAAGAAATACTTCAGAAATGTAGGTGATGGATAGAGATATTATAGAATAAATATAAAAAAAGGGAGAGATAAAGAGAAAGATGTAAGGGAGAGATATGTATGATGTGGTCACATGACCCACCCCCAAAGGCATGGCATAAAGTAGGCAGGGCACCAGGAGTGTAGCAAAACAAGGTTTTGCCTAAGGTGACAAAAATCCTTGCACTAGCCCCGGTCATATTCCTTAAAGAGTTCATTTGAATTGTTGGGAGATACGCCTAACTCACGGAAGATATATTCTTGGGACTTTGGGGTGAAGCCAAATGATCTGAAAAATGAACAGACGCAGAAAGTCCAAAATTTCATTGAATTGGCAGAGGCCTACACATCTTCCTAGAATCGTTGGAAAGGGGTGTCGAATTTTGTTTTATATCATATTAACAATTTTACAAGCAACAATAATTTTGTTACATTCCAAAGCTTTTCAGACCTTGGATAAAGTTGTGTGAATGCTTTAAGGGCAAAAGTTTTGTAACTACAAATTAAAAAGAATAGTTTTCCATTGCTTTTCTATGATTGCAACAATAAAGAAAACAAGGTGATACAGGGGTGACTTATAGGACCCTTGACGTTTTTACAACCAAAGACTGTGTAATATGCCTAGGGATATGTCTTTCTCCTATTGTTTTATTTATTGATTTTGAAACACACCTTGTCCTTGTGTCCATTCTTATTGACTTAAATTGAAGTGGATTTTGTGCAACAGATGACAGATTGACTGGCAATACTGACCTCGACAGTGTACCAAATAACTGCAGATAAAACATTGGCATGTGAATTGCAAAGAAGTTTGAATTTATATGCCTAAAAACTATTTTTGCTACACAACATTTCAGAAACCTGACCCCCCCCCATTTTCATGTTATACAATTCCAGCACTTTTGTTTATGCTGCTATTTTAGAAGACAACAGATGAACACAAAAGGCAAATTATTTAAACATTCCTGCTTTTGCAATATATGGGTGAAACTGACATGGTTTTGTTTTCACTGCAAATATTGCCTACACCAAGAAGAAATACAGGTATTTTGGCAGTAAAAATCTCAGTTGATAGGTTGTCATGGAATTAGATAGGAATCTCCAGAGGACAGAGCAAAGAGTAATCAGATGCCGTTTGTGGGTAGAATAAGTGCATGATAATTGTGGTATTCAAATAATCATCTTTCACAGAAATGTGCAAAATTATGATTGCCAGCCGTTTTCATTCCCCTTATGCAATTTCCTGTTTCCATTCTCTTGTTACAGTTATACATGTTTTGCAAACTTTGCTTCTTTTTGTTTTACAGTATTTAACTTATGTGAGTGACCTACCTTCATAAATTTATGACTAAAACGATCAGGGCCCAACCACGGATGAGGAAAAGGCCCTGGCGGCTGACTGCTGGGTATGAGAGGCCGCACATTGTTATGCTTACGCAGGGCCCAGGCATACATTATAGTGCTTATGGAGCAATGTCTGGCCTTAAAATTATCATTCCACCTCTACATCATTAAGGCAGAGAAAACTAGGGCGGCAACTAACGATTATTTTCAGAATCGATTCGTTGGCCGATTATTTTCAGAATCGATTCGTTGGCCGATTATTTTTTCAATCGATTAATCAGATAATTTAAAATAATTTAATAAAGTAGAACGGGTGGAAAATGTTTTAATACAACCAAACGGCAAAAGAAATAAAAAAAACTGATAAAAATGCATTTTCTTTGTTTTTCTACTTCCAGCCTAGCCCCCAGTATGACATTTGAGTCTCAGGCTTGCACAGCCGCCTCCCAGACATGCCACACTTCCTCCTGTCAGACATGTCACACTCGCACTCCCAGACATGCCACCCGCTCCAGACCATGCACTTCCACCCAATACTAAATACCTATATTGCCTTATACCCCAGATATGTCACTGTGTCCTCCCCAGGTATGCCGTATACCCCCTGATATGCCATAGTGCACTCATAGGTTCACAGACTCGTTCACAAACACAATACTTTTATAAATAAATACAGGATTAATCTTCACTGCCCCCAGGATTTAGATTCCCCTCAGCTTGCCCCCCTTTACCTCTAACTGCACCTTAAGTTAACCTTATTAAATTTATTCAATTAACCCTCAGTCCTCAGCATCAAACTAATTATGAAGAGAAGACCCCATTAAGCATAACTGCCCTAAATTAATCCGGAAGAAACTGCCCCATCAACCACAACTGCCCCTAAATTAACTGCCACCCTAATTAACCTAATTACCCACACCCATTTAACTATAACTGCCCCTAAATGGACCCTAAACACCCCATTAACTATAACTGCCCTTAAATTAATCCTAACCAACCCATTAACTATAACTTCCCCTAAACTAACCCCCACCTCCCCTAACATTCAGCAGCCCAAATATTAATTTTATACTCACAGTTAGATGAGTTCTTGAGCCACATGGACCCTACAGAAAATGGGCAGGGCCATAAGGCAATGTGTACTGCAACAATACCACCGGAGCTACATATTAGGTGATTGTTAGACACCTGTAGCGCCTGACCGCATTGACTTTGGTTTTCTGTTGATTATATGACCTAGGTGTCTGCTTAGGACCCGAGGTGCTTGGAGGGGCCCAGCCCCACACCTATTGCATGTGAAAGGGGTCCAGCCATGTGAGTTTAAAGTGATTTGATTCAAATACTTAGTATGGGAAATACATTTCATAACCTAGATAAAAAGTTATTTATATCGGATTACCAACAAGGTTACTTGGCACCTTTCACTACTGAACTATACAGGTAAATTGATAACATAAAGCACCATCCTATAAAGTAACTCAAGTCCATGACACTTGCTAATTGTAATTTTTTTCATGGATCAATTATATTGACTGAAGACAGTTGTTTAGACACTACAAACTTGAATAATTTAATCTCTCTCAGTAATTTATTGACATAAGCAAGTAAGATTTTGTAGGCGTGCGGGAAAGGTGATTTCCAAGTACCAGGGTTTTTCCATAAAGAGAGGGTAATGGTTAAACAACTATTTATAAACTAAACAGTCGACTTTAAGCCTTCATACAAAAAACACTTTGCCCACATATATCGGAATTAAATACAAACTATCATGTAGGCTCATAAGTGCACTGTTCACTACCACATAACTTATGTGACCTATAAGTGTTATGGCTGCATTGCTTCCACCAGACACAGATTTGCCAAGATCATCACCAGCTATCGGCTGCCCTGACAAGTGTCCCGAGTGTGCTGGGTCAAGACACATCCCATTGCTTAAGTGACCCCTGTCTATAGCCCGAAACTACAAGACTATAGAAAGTGTATGGTTTGTTAATTACCTTTGTCATAGAGGCACAGACCAAATGTCCAAGTTTAGAAACCAATATATTAAATGTCAATTGTCTCCATAATAGAGCAAATTTGGTGAAGATGATTCCTTTATTGGCTAACAAAAGCTTGAAATCTATTAAACTTTAGAGACCATCTAGGTCTCTGCTTCAGGCGTATTAGAGAGCCAGATAGCCTTAAAAGCATACACTTTATTACACTTGAATTGGCCAATAAAGGTTTCATCTTCAACAAATTAACATTTTCTTTCAAATGCAGTAGAATGCCATACAGGTCTCTTCAAAAGCACAAAAGCGTACACGAAACATGAAAATCCAGATTTTTGCTACTCCTATGTTGCTTCTTTGTTCAAGCCCACACCCTATTAAATCAAGTCAAGTGAACCGTTAAAATGCCTATAACACATGATTTTTTATCTTATATTTTTTACTCAATCATAGGGTCAAAGCACACATCACTATTCAATGTCATAAGGGAGTATTCCACCTTTGACACTATTTAGCCAAGCATCACAAAATGGTCCAACTGAAATGAGAAGATTAAGATTCACTGAAATGCCTGAGAAAACAGTTTTACTGAGGCAGAACAAACTAATATGTTAAAACACCAACCAAAATTGATGAGCAGCTTTGAGCAAATCAATACGAGTTAATGAATTGAAGACTTATCTTGATAGGCTAGTGGAGATTAATTTGAATAGACCTTGAAAAAAGTTAAGGAATATTACAGTCGTAGTCGTATTTTTTCAGCCGTCAGAAATGAATCAATTAACCTTATTAGATCTTACTTAGGAAACCTCGCTATTCAGCATTATGGGTTTTGCTTTGCAAGGAGCAGAGGTTACTGTTAATACTGTACACAGCTGGTGTCCTCTCGCTATGCAGCTGAACACATGTCCTATGAGATCGCTAAAAGGAAGCCAGCAAATGGAGGGGACACTAATGAGAAGGCACTGGGCAGTACAGGGACTTTATTCAGACACAAAGGAAACGTTTCTAACTAATTAGAAGTTGCAGTAGCATTCTACTGGGAGAATTTACAAAATTGTGAATCTAGAGCCTCATATCAAGATACGTTCAGAATGAAAACAGTGCTTATTAATTATTTCATATTTTAGTTGGTTGGGCTTCACTTTTCTGTATTTTACCAATGTTACTAAGAGCTCACAAACAAACTGCCATATTCAGCACCTACTTTATCAATCTTCCAAGGGTTCATTTACTACAATGGAGTTGTGGACAATCTGATGTAAAATTAAGCAATTCAAATTATTTATTCGACCTGTGCATAATGAGGAATCAACCCTAGCAAGTTTCTGGTGCATCAAGGGCCAAAACACAACTATGCATTATGCATTACAAGCTCAGCCCTTATAAGCAAGGAATACTACCCAAAGTAAACCACTATGATTCATAGTGAAATGCGTCACTGTTCAGTCTGTTTCAAGCAAGTAACACATATTTTCAGATCTTTGCCATGTAGCAAATATGTTTTAACTATCAGTATTCAAAGTGAATGCCAGCTCTTCTGGCTAGGCTGTATGCTTAAATCCACAGTATCTGATCAAGTATTTATAAAAAAATACATCATTTTTTTCACAACTTAAAGGGAAAAGCTGTAAGTCAGGTAGGGGGGTAGTTTAAGAGACAGGGAAATGAGTCATGTAAGGAAAATTAAGATTTGTTACTTGCCTCTAATAGTCACAACAGCAGTGAATAGAATGTAGATGGGGCCCTCCAGCAGGAGTGCAGCCGGTGCCCTATTAACATTAAGCCAGCCATGTCTGCAGTGCCACTCATCACTTAGCTGTCGGGAAAGCCTTTATCTACTGAGCATTTCCAATTCCCACCAGGCCAAGTGGAATATATTAAAACTAAACCTGATGTGTAGCAAGTGACACACTAAAATAACTACTACTAAATGTTACAAACTGACAGCATTCATTTATCACTTCATGTTTATGTTTCAATTTGTTGTAATAAATACAATGAAAGAGGCAACTTAAGATTCCAAAAGAAAAAAAATAAAAATTATTTTCTGAGCATTTGCCGGTTGCTCCTAGGCATGAGAATGTTAGAATTCTACTTTAGGATATTTTCAATTAAGCGGTGTCTAATTTGTAACATTAGCCGTTTCTACTGTACAAACATTTTCGGCATCTATGAACTCAAAGCGCAATCTGTCACAGACCATGACACACATATTAATAGGAAGTTGAAGAGAAACCAGTTTTGTAAACACATTTATCTAGCTTGTCACACTTTGTGGCTGTAAAACATTAATTATGTTGCAGGATATATATTCGTTTCCCCAATTTCTTTCTTGGCATAAGACACTAATGAAAACTTCTTTGCAGAGTACAAGGCTTTTACCTAACAGAGATGCTTCATGTCAGAAAAATTAACCCTAGAGAGTTTTCACTGACTGCTCTTTTACAGCAAGGGTATGCCCAACCGTAAAGACAGGAGTTTATTTTATTTATTTTTGCAATATAATGAACCACAGGACAACAGGAATCTTGCTTGTAAACCAGATGTTATCCCTTATGATGTCATGATGACTTCACAGGGTTCATATATAAATGTTTTTATTTTAAAGAAATTTATATTTTTTAAATAACAATATTTATTTACTCTGGGAGAAACTCTCCCATTTGACAATTTGATCCCCGCTGCAACCAACAGACCTGCATTTCTGATCGCTGTGAGCAAACAGCAGAGAGGGGTCATCAGAGATTCCAGGGCCTAGACAGACCCTCTGAAATCTCTTTCGCTTTTCACAGTATTTGTGTCTCTGTCTCCATTGATATCTCTGGTAGAGAAATGAGGTATACTGCTGAGCACTTTTATTATTATTTATTGTTTTATAAAGCGCCATCATATTCCATAGCGCTGTACAAAGGGTAGGCAGGACATAAGTAGTACAGTATATGACAACATTTTGACTTGCAGAATTATACCTCATTTGTCATCATAGAGCCAGAGATGTTGGTTTCTGCTAACCTGGGAGATGCCAGGCCATCATGAGACATACTTACAACCCAGGTGGGAAAATGTCTTCTCTGGTGCAAAATATAAAGGATATAACACTAGGTTCTAGTGGTTGTTTAAGCAACTTTAAACAGGTGTGATAGTATGTTGTTACAATATGAAGGGGTTACTAGATGCTGGTGCTAAAGGAGTAAGTAACTGAAGTATGGATTCCTGTAGTCACAAGTAGAAAGAATAAGAAAAAAGCTAAATAACCATCTAAATAATGTACTAGGTAACAAGCTTTGACCATGTATATTATCAAATTATGCCCCAATAGACGGAACCTTTAAATATACATGGTAACTCTCAGTAGCCAACATAACAAGATTTAGACTCACATGTAATCAAAGACCCAAGAAGTCACATCAGTTGATGTAAGCAAGACCCTGTTACCTCATATCTTTAATAAGAATGATTTACCTGCCATCATCTTCTGGGCTTCATATGGTTCCATGTAACCATCATTTTCAGCTACTTTCTCAGGGGCCACCTGATTGCCAGGTACCTGTTTAGCATCAAATGGATCTGCATAGTCTTCAAGAATTATAACCTAGTTGAAGAAGAAAAACAATTATTAAGGATGTTAAGGCAACTCACCAGCTATAGCTTCAATTGCATTAAACTACATATTTTTATATATATTAAAGGCATATGTATCATATTTGGGTTCCTATGGTCTTACGGATTTCTTCTCCTTGGCATTTTCAGCCAAGCAAAATAATTCATAATCAAACTTGACAAGTTTAACTGGAAGCTCTCACCAATTATTTTTCTTACTAGTACCAAATTAATTATTTTTTTATATTTATATAGGAAATGTGCTTTTTTGTTTTGTATTTTCTTTTTGTTTAAAGTTCTAGATTTTGCATAATTGCACCTTGACCCCTTATCATAGTACCTTGCAGTGAACAATAGACGTCTAATTCACATAGTCAGACATTCTGACTAATGAAATGGAGAAAAGAATTTCATTGGGGGAAAAAAACTTTTTTTTTTTTTTAAGAAATGTCATGAACCTACAACAGCAAATCTATGACAGAAAAAGAAAAGAATCAAGGTGTTGCAATGACCCATTCTAAGTCCAGACCTCAACCCGATTGAAATGCAGTGGTGGGACCATAAGAGAGCTGTGCATTAATAAACGCTCACAAACCTCAATGAACTGAAGCAATGTCGGACAGAGCAGTGGGACAAAATTCCTCCACAAAGGGACTGTTAGACATATAAATGCCATATATTTTAAAATTTTAATTGAATTATTAAAGTTAGTAATAAAAAAAAATAACAGCAACAAAGACTACTGATAGAAAAGAACATTAATATTTTATAATATATGATTTTAAAGTAATCTGATAAGAAAGAAACATATCTTCAGATTCACATTTTTTGGTTCGAATGGCCATCAGCTAGATCTACTTTTGAGACTTATGTAGCTTGTTCTTTATCACTGTAAAAAGTAGCTAAAAGCAGTGCACAGACAAGCCACTTATATCATTAATCAAACAACCTATCTTTATCAGTCTCATAATATTATTGCCTGCAGGTTTTATAGACTTTCTGTTCCGTTTTCACCTTTACTACTAAGTGAAACATTGGAAGTGTGTAAAAAAGAAAGTGGATGTTGAAGAGCAATAACACTTTAATACTGTAAGGACGTACGCAGGGCCGGACTGGGGATATTGAGGTGACCCTGGCACCTTAGTGTGACTGAGAGCTGTATATGAGAGGCTGAACATTACATTCTTGTGCTTACGTAGCATGGCATATCCAGCCGGGAACGCACACTGCATCAGCCAGTATTAGACTGAAGTGGCAGATCAGTTGATTATGGGTCATTTGTGGCCAGCCGCCCATTGGGCATTTCACCGTTGTGAGAGATTACAGAGGACATAATGTCAAAATATTCATTTTAAATAAATGGACACACGAATTTAACAATTTTTTAATTATTTTCTGCAACAGATAGCTGCTACTTTTTTGCTCATTATAATAAAGAAATATGGGTGGTCTTCCTCTTCTTTTGCCCCTTACAGAACATAAGTCTGATTTATTTATGAATTAGCACTGCCCTCCAGAAAGCAATATGACCACCAGGTTTTCCAGGATGCAGGAAACAAAAGGTTTGTACATATTACAAATTAGAGTAGCAAGAACGTATTCAAAAGATAAATGCAGACCCTCCTGTTATATGAAAACATATATTTTCTCTAAATCATGACAGTTTGAGTGTTTTAAAGGAAACCACATCTCATCAAATTTTAAAAATATTAGTTTTCCCTGCTAAAAATATATATTCTTATGTTATTGTTTATTAGCTTTTAACAGTTTCTCCTTAGTCATTATAATTAGATCTCAAGTAAACACTCCAGCATATTATACTCTAAGCATGTAAATACTATAACAAATATTTAATTGAAAGTAATGTATTAGAGACCATGGCACCTACCTATAGCTGCATCTTAGTGAGCCAAATGATTTTGAAAGTATCTTTAAAATAACTAAACTGTTATTTTCATTTCCACAGATTATACCAGAATTTATGTAAAATTAGGAACTCAGCCAATTAATTGTTAAGAAAGCAGACATTTCTAAAAGATTAAGCACTATCACTTTAAGTGAGTTAGGAAAAAATGTGATCTGCATTGAGATGCGCAAACAGAGCTTAGAAGGACAGTATTTTCCAAGGCTTGTGATGCTTTCAAGGCAAAAAAAGCCTTTGGGCACATGGCTGCAAGGGTGAATATAATATTTTTATTTTTTATATTCAATAAAGAGATAACATATTAAGATGCAGCATGAATTTTAGCATGTCTGGGACCACAAGGTTGAGGAACATCATACAGTGTCAAGCTGGACTACAAAACACAAATAAAAGCTCTAAAGCTAATGTATTCATATCAGACCAATATCTCACTATGTATTAGAAAGCAGACACTCTGCATCTCTTTCATACTTGTAGTCACATTCCGTATTTATTAATCTGACTTCTGCTAGCTCAGCCTGCACAGGGCAGCCAACTGTGTAAAAGTACAGATTTCTAATGAGAGTCTATGACCTACTGGAGGACTCCGAGGAACATATCAATCCTTTACACAGTGGAGAGCAAACAATTAAACACTTTAATGTATTGGATAGCAGCGTCCTGTTTAAATTAACACTTTACCCCCTTGTAAATGCATTAAGGGTTCCAGAAAAACACCCTATTCCTCTGACCTCTTTCCCTGATCCATAGCTCCTTGTCTCACAGGATATGTTTTCACCACTGGCCATAAGACGTTCAGAGGTCCCCACACACAACTGTATTAATCCGGAAATTTGATAGAACCCTCTGAATACTCTTGCTCTGCAGTTTGCCTCTACTTGATGTGTTGAAATGCTATTCTGATCTGAAGGTTAGCATTTCTACATTCTTAAATGGAGATATTTATTTTTGGACTTCTGAAGGTGAGAAATCTGTTTGCTTACAAGAAAGTTTACAAGAGAGAAAAAGTACGGTTAAATATGTGTAGACCTTAGCAGGTCTAAAAATTAGGTAAATACAACCTTGAACAACAACACATGACATATTACTACGTGTCATGATTTATTCAATGAAATAAATCCAAAATGGTACACTCTTACTGCTTCCACAGGAATTATGATGCTACGTAGCAGTCAGGTGCTGCTAATCAAATGGCCTTGATTAGTTGATCATCAGCAAGTGTGACCACCAAGCAGAAGCTTTAGCAGATTCATCCCAAGGTGCAATGCTCGGAGAAATTGCAAAAAACCCAAGACCTACATATCAGACTCATATCAGAAACGTTCATGACAGTACGGCTTAGATTTGCAAAGTTGCATCTGAACAAACCACGAGACTTCTGGAACGTCGTTTGGGCAGATGAGACCAAAAAGGAGATGTCTGCCCATAATGCATAGCACTATGTTTTGGCAAAAATCAAACATAGTATATCAGCACAAACACCTCATACAAACTGTCAAGCACGGTGGTGGAAGGGTGATAATTTGGGCTTGTTTTGCAGCCACAGGACCTGGGAAGCTTGCAGTCATTGAGTTGACCACGATCTCCTCTGCATAAAAAAAGTATTCTAGAGTTCACTATATTGTTCACTATATAAAAAGTAATACACCAATAAAAGTAACACACCAATACAAATGTGTTTATTTATACCATGGATTTCTGTGAAAATGTAACCAGATCTCATTGGGAAAGAAAGAAAAAAAATGTCCTTGTTGCAGTGTAATTTGCTGTTGAACTGTTACGTATCCTTACATTACGTATCTAATTTTCTCTTTTCTGTTTCTCAAATGTCATTTATGTGTTGAGTAATTCATTATTAAGGTTAGAAATTCACTAAAAATGCAATATCATCTGCAAGTCTTAGACAGTAAGTAAACAATATTAATTTGCAAGCATCTAAAAAAAAAAAAAGGTACAAGAAAAATGAACTGTCTGTTCTCTAGCAAAGATGTCAGCAGACTGAATCAAATTGGTGGCAACTAAAATGGCATTTTAATAAAAGGTCTTCTCACATTATGTTGAAGTCTATTAAACCTCCAAGTGCTAGGAATCATCAAGATTCACTAAGCACGAGTGAGCTGACATGTTTTCCCTAGGGATATGAAAAAAAAAAGTAAAAATCTTATTTAGCAGTGCCACACTTCAGTACAGGAGGGTAAGGTATGGAAAACGTGCCTTAAAAGGAGATCCTATGCCAGAACTCCCCAAAAACAGTTTATTTAAAATAATGTATATTGTTTTATTTAATATATCAATACACTGTCTCTGAAATCATGTTTTCTGCCTGACTTATTAAAGATGTAAAAGGCGATGTCAAGAAGTATATAATAGGACTTTTTTTTCCGAACACAAAATAAAAAAAAATAGAAACTCAAAAGAAACAAATTCTACACCTTTCAGGAAGACCACCAACCATGAAATAATAATAAGCATTTTTTTTAATTCATAGTAAAAATAATACTAAAAGTTCATTCATTTAATCTATGGAAATCAGCTTCTCGTGAAGATAATTACACCGCATGTATTTTACTTAACAACTTAAGATACCAAACACGTAAATTATTATATTTTGCGAAAGGCTATGGCAGATGTGAATTTGATGCTTTTGTTCAAAATTCAATTGCTGATTCTTATCTCTGGAATGGAACATTAACATTGATTTTCTTTGGCGTGCAAACAGGTTAATACATTGTTTCATATAAGTCAGGATTCACTTATTTAAAGGGAAATTTTTGCCTTTCTGCAGTCAAGGACTATTTCTTGACTGGCGCATCTCTTGGGGTTTGTTTCATGTATGTGGGTTGTTTTATAGTGCTAATTCTGCCATTTACTTTCCATGCCTTGTAAGAGAACAAAACTGTCTTATTGCTTCTGTTCAGGACATTCAGAAGCCCTTCTGTTAAGTCAAAGGATTTTGCTTAAGCAATTATTTTGCCGTACAACATTTATGCACATAAATGTATTTATTTTCTTCTGCCTAGATGTGAGTGACATTCTGAAGGGCAAATCTTAAAACATAATCTTTCGTAAGATGGGAGAACACAAGCCGCTAAGAATAAGTTTAATCTCCTATAATATAAAGAGGTACATATACACTACTAACCTAAACAAAAAATAACTACTGAACATATGAAACATTAAAAGGTATGTTGATCATCATAGCCTGCAGCGTCTATCCAGATTATTGCAGCCATTATTCTTTTTTTTACTTTAAGATGTTTAGAAGTAACAATGTTTAGATAGTATATTCTATTAAGCATAAAAATTTTTTTTTTTAAATATATATATATATATACATACACACACACACACGAGTATCACATTTCTCATATTTAGAGATGCTGAAATTGCATCTCATTTATGCTCAATGCAGAAATCCAACCTGGACTGGATAACCACATAACATTGCCTCCTATTAAAACCTACCGCCATGATAAACAGTATCAAACGCTAGAAAGAGTATAAATTAACTTCAAACATTATTCATATTCTGACATTTATCAAAATCTATAGAAAATAGGGTATACTGACCGGAAAGAGTATATTTATCCAGAAACATTAAAGGGACATTCCAGCCATCATATGCATGTTCATGCATATACAGTGGTGACTCTGGAAACAATATATAGGGGGAGCACATTGGATACCACAGTCAAAACTGGGGGTGTGGGGAGGGCATTAATAGTTTCCACCATTAAATCATACCACTGAAAAAACATATATATACACACACACATACATACACATACAGTATAGATATTGTCAAAAGAAATGTGCTATGGAATGACACTTGTTACTGGACTAACATAATACTTGGTCATTCAACATGGGAAGCCTGAAGCCAAACTTTTGTGCAACTAATACTTGAAATAAATATTATAGAGTAAATAACACAATACCTTAACTTTTCCACTAAATTATTTCTGAAAGTTTTGTCCCCTTTAGTCACTACAAATTCAGGAGGGCATTTTATCGCTGGATAAGTAAAAATGAAATAGTTCCTACTGTAAGTTAAGTGCAAGGAAACAGATGACCAAACACACACACCAGGACTGGTTCTGCCACACCGACACCCAGACACACACGCACCAGGACAGGCTCTGCCACTCCGACACCCAGACACACACCAGAGCGCTGTATGGCTATACTTCTGTATACTACAGTGCCGCCGAGGTTCCTGAAGAGCTGTGTGCCCTGCTATGTAGCTCAGCTTCGGCTAGCAACAGTGGTTAATCGATGGGGTCCCAGTGGCCATGGGGTGGAGGAAGCAACGTTTGGCGCGCATACCCAGTCCCCCTTTAGTATTGATTACTAAAGTCTTCTCCCCCACAACACACCCTTGTGTATTGCCCCCTTTGTGCATTTATTCTCCCACACCCTTGTGTATTGCCCCCCCCAGCATTTATTGATTTATTTGATGCCCCAACTAACCCCCTCCTTTGTGTATTGATGCCCCCACCACTTTTGTATTGGTTAATGTGATACCCAAGCACACTCTTGTCTATTGTTGATGCCCCCACTGCCATGTGTATTACCCCCAGCCACACACCCTCTTTTTATATTGATTTCGTGATGTCACAACCCAGCCACCCCCCCTTTTGTATTTAATTTTTAATGATGTCCCAAGGCAATCCCCCCTCCCTTGAATATGGGTCTGCTTTCCTTTAACCTCTAATTTTTTGCTAATACTTACATTTTGTGGGTTTTTTTTCCTGCTCTTCTCCGTCGTGACGATCCTCTCCCTGTCACAAGGAACTCTTGACAGCCGCTCAGCGGCTGCGAGCGGGATTGAAAGAAGCCGCTCAGTGGCCGGAAAATTTTCCGGTCCTGGATGTGTGGTTCCAAATCCGGTGGTGGTGGGGGGGATTGGGCAAGGAATAACCCGGGGGGAGCCCTGTAGCGACGCCACTGTGCATAGCCGAGAGCACCCTTTAAATGCAAGTTTGTTAGTGGCGTCCCCTTGCAAATGCATGGGGGGATTCTGCAGAACCACCACATACACATTTTAACCTTTCCTCATCCCCTGCTAGTTACTGTGCAGAAGATGTAACAGGTTTAGATGTAATGTAAGAATATTAACTTCATGTGCACTGTAGGCATAAGGCTGTATTGTATATAAGAGAAGATCAAACACCAAATGAGGTTTGAAGTATTTACCGGAGAAATCTATTTTATGTTCCTAATAAATCAGTCTATTACCACATGGTTTTATGTAGGCCGCAGTATTTGTTTTTGTTTTTTTAATCTCATTTATATGCTTTTCCATTTGAAGTCCCACACATAGTACTGAGCATTTACTTACAGAGCCAAGTAAAAAAAAAATATATACATTTCTAAATAATAAAATGATCTATAAGTCAATGGCAAATACTTTTTAATAGGCAAGTATTTCCCTGCATTCTAGTGAGGTAATTTTAAATATTTAAATTATACAAACTAGGATGTTGAGATCTACCTGTTACACATGGTTATTCTTGTTGTATACATGAGTTTGATATGAAAAAATGTTTCAAAACCTTCGTAGGACAATTTAGTGTCCCATACAGTCAACATCAACAAAGAATGCACATCAAATTATATTGTAAGTACTTTGATATCCATTATTCAATCTGTGAAATAAATTACAATTAGGAGCCCCAGAGCCCCACAGTGGGTTCTTTTTTCATGTCACTGACTGGTGCTCCCATTGAAATCAGTTTTATGTGTGTATAGTTATTAAACAGGTAATTTCCACCTGTAAAACAAGAATACATAGCAAAAATTATGTTGTCAAGAAAAATAATTTATTGCTGTAAAATGATTTTGCTCTTTTGGAAAAAAAAAAACCTGTAACGCTTATCTTTAACTGAGGTGTCGTGAAGAACAAAGGGAAGTTAATTTAGCCTTTAAAAAAAAAAAAGAGTGGCAAGGTTATAAGCATGGGCTTAACTCAAGTGTAAAATTACATTATAGCTGCAACTTGAATTAATAAGCCAGAAGCAAGAAACTGAACTTGGCTAGGAATGTATGATGAATACTGGTGCCAAATTAAAGAAAGGTACACAGTTTCCACCTGCTGTGCCTTTGGGCTCCAAGGCAGATCTAAATTATTAGGGGATTTCTGAAGTTACCCTGAGCCCATTATTTTTTTTTCCCAGCCTTTAACTCCTTCTTTAACTCCCTTAAACCTGGAACTTATTTTTCACCACAGTTTACCATATGTTTATAAAACCATAATTCTGCTCTTTTATATTGAGTGTATCCAGGCCCGGACTGGGACAAAAAATAGGCCCGGGCATTTAAGCCTGAGCAGCCCATTTTTATTTATTTATTTTTTTATTTATTGTTAAAGCCCATCCTTCATTAATGCAGTCTCACAAATCATTCAAGCAATTCATCCTCACATGAATTCATTAATTCTCATACGCATTCACACTACCCCCTCTCTTCATCTTATCTGCCCCTTCTCACTATGTTCCCCTTTTCACTATGTACCCCCTCTATCTATGCCCTCTCCCACTATCTAACCCCCTCTGCCCCTTCTCACTGCACCCCCCCTCACCCTACTTACCTTGTTGCCTGAGCAAGCAGCAACTGCAACCGGGCCCACGGCAGGGCCGGATTGACTTAGGGGCTGATGGAGCTGCAGCTCCATGCCCCCACCTTAAACTAGGCCCAGTTAAAAAAAAACTTTATTTAACATGGAGGATGTTAAATAAAGAAAAAAAAACCCCAGATGTTTTAATTTAAACTGTGTGCGGCCGCATACCCGTAAGGCCGGCCCTGGTGGGGGCTTCCTGGCCCCCTAGAGTGGCGGACCCGGTCGCAGTTGCAGCGTGCTTAAGGGGCAGATGCCCCTTATGCCCTGCGTTAATGCGGCTGTAAAGGCCGCATAGGCCCAGTCAGTCCTGTCCTGACTGGGCCTATTTTAACCCCTAATGTAACTTCCCGGCTCTCTAGAGCTGTCTAAATGCAGCCATCACCCCTAAATGTTTTAAGACAATTTTTTAACAGGATTCTCAAATCTGCCATTTCGGACGTTAAAGTGGTCTAGACATCAGGGAAGTTAAATTAGGGTACATAAAGTACACATTTCAAGAAACTACACCCCTTGGAGGTTCAAATGAGGGGTTACATGTATTTCTAGGACAAAAGTTGAGTGCACAAATAATGATGGAATGTGTCGCTTTGGCTAGAAAATATGTTTTTTCTAACCATAGCGACATGTTCATTTGTGTCTTGCGCACTCCAGGTTTGTACTAGAAACACACGCAGCCCCTCATTTGATGCGTCAAGGGGTGTAGTTTTTGCAAATGTGTACTTTTTGTGGCATAATTTTACTTCTTACGTGAGCAGTAATGCCACATCAAGGCTTCAACCCTAATTACTGACCATTCACACACCTTTCATATCTCCATTCACTCACAGAAGCACACACCATACTTTCCCCTTACAGTCCCAAAGAGATGATCATAAAGGGAGAAAATAAAATCACTTTTACAGCAAAAATAAGTTTTGCAGTAAAAATGCAAGTAGCTGGTTACTCACGTACCGCACAGGCTAAGTGGCTGATTTTACAAAAATTTACAGTTAATCAGGATTTAAAACATTTCTTCCCTTTACCATTGGCTAAATTTAACCCCATGATCAAAGGGATCATGGGGTTACTATCAGCCATTTTTTAAAAAGGGAATGTGACTTTTTATAGCTATATGATCACTGTGGTAACATTGGCTACCACAGTGATCATTTTGCTAGAATACTTAAACTTTTTTTTTGTTTTTTAAAGTTAAACTAGTTTATGTTTAGATAATTGAATTTAATTTTTTAACTTTTTTTACATTTTTATTTTTTTAACTTAATTTTTTATTATTATTCACAAGCATTATACCGTTGGAAAGGTGAGGCGATTACCTTTCCAACGGTATATGGTGGGGGTCTGTAGCTGCTTGGATGCCTGAGATACAGGCATCTAAGCAGCATGCCCCCATACCGCTTTAACTGACAATTGTCAGTTATTAATAAAGTTGCGCGGTGACGTCATCGCGTCATTGCGCGTGCCGCCACCGGCCGGATCGGGAGGCCCCGGTGATGCCCTTCAGTATGAGGGGCAGATCGCCGGGGTAGGTGGTGATGGGGGTCCACAGACCTCCATCAAGGTAGGAGAGTGCTAGTGACGGCATGGTGCCGTCGTTAGCACCTGACTGGGACTGCTAGCGACGGCACCATGCCGTCGTTAGCAGTCAAGGGGTTAAGGTGGGGGCCTGGAGCTGCAGCTCCATCAGCCCCTGAGTCAATCCGGCCCTGCCACGGCCCGGCCCACCGGGCAAATGCCCGGTGTGCCCGATGGCCAGTCCGGGCCTGAGTGTATCTATGCAAATTATACATCATTTTTTACCAGGACAGAGAGGACTTTCTTTTGATATCACATTCAGATAGTATAGTCCAATAGTAATATAATAATAATATTATTAATATTTAAAAAAAAAAAAACATTTTTCATGAGGCTTACCTCTGACAATTGTTACTAAAATAGTCAAGTTAACTGTGTCTTGATTTTGAAAATACACCATGGGTATTTTACTAGGAGGATTGAACACTTGTCATGGGTGGCCACCAACCTCTGCCAAAGTTAGCCGTTAATATTCATTTTCTGTGCTTTTTTCAATCAGAGAAATCCACCAACATTTATTCAGCTGCATCTCCAGATTATAAAAATATCCAGCATGTAAATTTTTATTTAATATTTATTATGTTTTTGGTAGTTGGAGGGCACGAAAAAAAAAATGCCTGTTTCCGATTCCTAACCATGAATTTGTTTATTCTGCAGGGCCTATATCTCATTTGCCACAAATCTCTGACAAATATAGCCATCATATAGATTTTCTCTACACTTTTTCACCAACACATTTGCGTTGATTAGAATTGTGCACATTAAATGCAGCTGCATGGAAAGGCAAAACATTTCCAACTACATCATAATTACATAAATAATAATGACATAAATACCCCACATGCATTGATAGTTTTTTGGTAGTTAGAGTACTTTGTTTTGGCTTCACGTAATCCACTCGCTTTAGCAGGTGACAAGACACCTGACATAGATGGCAATTTAGGCACATATAACAGTGTTAAATAGCATGAATATACTTACACAATTTAGGGGAAATACATATTTTGCACCTCTGGTGTACCTGCTTCTGTAGACTACAGATTCCACCATCAGCCTGGCCAAAGGGCGTTATAGGCTGCAAAATTTTACCTTCTTATTAAAACACAAAAACATTTTCAGAAATATTTTTTTTATTAATATTTTTTTTCATTGAGGAGATCAGATATGTTGGAGGGGTGGGCAGTTGGTATGCCATAATATCCGACCACCTCATGATAGATCTAAGTATATATCCGATGGTAGTACGCAGACAAAGCTTTTTTCCAATATTATTGGCAAAGAAGCAAGTAGCAATCTTAGGCTGCCTGCTCTGTTAACCACTGGCTAGTCAGCAGCACTCAACCCACCACGGCCAGACTAAGAGGCCCTGGCACTTTAAAGTCAGAGACCGTCAAATGACATGGCCACCAGCTCAATGCGAATAGCTGCTGCCCACTGGGTAGCAATGTGGTACAGATGCACACACTGCTAATTAAGACACAACTTTACATACTGTCCTGATGTGTTTTAAGGCATACATATTCAACATATCTATTCAGCCTGGTCCCAGCAGTCTGAGTTTTTTGGCTCCTGTTAAATGTAATTATATTTATATTGATTGAGAATATGATTCAAAAATGTTCACAAGAGTGCAAAAATAAATGTTATATGTTTCCAAACCTAACACCCCTATTAAAACTATACTATATTTACAAAAAAAGCTAATGCTCACAGCACCAGATGATGCCTTCTCAGAAGTGTCGAAGGTGAAGAACATCACACACACACTTTTTCAAGTGACACGCATGATACATTACTTTGCCAGTAGGGGTTCCTCTACAGTCTAAAACCATCTGTCTTAACATTTCATGTTGAATTAAAAATGTGTGGTTCTTGTGCTCTTTAAGGATAATTATTACACAGCAGTTGCTATTAATGAAGGTCTAGCTCAGTTGCTAAAATTGAAGGGTGCCCCATTCTTTTTATTTTAGAGACAAAAGTAGCATAACTAGACGTGCGTTGAGTGTTCTCATGGAGTGCTACTTGTGAGAAAACAAGAAGACTGGGTCTGTACCAACGAGTAGATGTAGGTCAGATTGAGAAAATTAATATATTACAAGCATATTCACCATGTTTCTCTTTAATTATATCAATTTCTGTGATATAAAATAACATTTTATTTGGGGACCTTCATAACAACCTGGTTGATGTTATAGCTGCCAACTATCATGGCCAGTGTCACAATTGCTGCCATTGTTTTCAGCTTTTGGAGCACCATGGCCAAATAAATCTTTGCAAGGCCGGGAGTCTACAGGTGAAGCCTGGCTTCTATGAGTCTTTTAATGCCCTTTGTCTTTTGCCAGGCAGACAAGTGGCATTTGGCCTACTCCCCATTCACGTCCTGCCTCCTCATAACCCACTCTCCCTGCTCCATTCTGGAAAAAACTCCTAGACTAAGGATAGCTCTGGATTGGTCCTAGGTATAGGTATGGTGTATCTTACAAAAGAGATAGAAACAAGTTAGACCTGTGCGTGACATTGTATGTACTTTAGTCTCCTAGAAAACCAGCGTTTAGGCTTGTGCAAAAATAAAAAATGAAATCTATGGGACATAAAGAAATAAATACCTGCTTTTGTCAGTAGGACAAAATTGCTTTGAATATTCCTTTAGATTTGGCTTTGGTTTACCGCGGTAAAATGGCAAGTAAACGGAATGCTCATGCAAACAAAAAGTGTTTTTTTTAAAAAAAAATTAACTAATAAAGAAAATCTAAAAAGGTTGGAAAATGGAAACAAGGGTAAATTGATGCTTAAGTGTTATATCTATAAACAAGGCTATCAATAGATAAACAGCATGATACTGTATTTTCCTCTCCAGAGCGCATTCAAAAGAGACAAAGTGTTTATTGTAATTGGGGCTGCAATAAAAGGCAACGGTTTCTTTATTGAAAATCTGACAGCTTTTATATTTCCAAGCATGTCAGGTTTCTGCGCCACCACACCCCATAACACGAACACAGCTGAAAACAAAGAGATATTTAATTTGACTAGTCTTTTATTACTGTTTGCTTCGTCCACACAGATTTGTTTGTCCTCTTTTTACAAAGCACCTAAGCCAAGATTCTGCCTTGCAGTACGTATATGCAGCATCTTGTCATGTGTATATTTCAAACTAAGTCCTATAAGACCAGATCAAGACCAGAAAAATGAACACATACTTATTATTATTATTATACTTTATTTATAAAGCGCCGACAGATTCCGCAGCACTGTACAAGATGAAAATTTTACAGATAACGACAAGTACAATACAGCTATTGACATACAGATACAAGAGGAATGAAGGGCCCTGTTCCCGCATGAACTATATTGGTCTTCATTTTTGTTTGTTAAAATAGTTAGTTTGTTTTTTTATATACTCAAAACAACCTACGCTCCTGGAGTAGGATACCATTAGAGAAAAAAGGGGCAGATGGAGGTAAGTTGTAAAGGACCTACTCAAATAGGGACATTTACTTTAGAAAGCTTTTCTTTACTTAGGCTGTGGTAGAGAAGTGGTAGAGACTAAAACAGTGAGGCAATTTAAACATGCATGGGATAGACATAAACCTAGCCTGAATCTAACAGAAGTCCAAGGACTGATTAAGCTCGGAGTCCTTAGATTAGAAAATTGTGCCAAATGGTTCCTATCTACCATCACACTCGTTCTGTGTTTCATTTGGGGGTATGTAACATAAAACCAGTCACTACAACGCAGCAATTGATCTTCATGCTGCATCTAAGATGAGACATGCTGCCCATACTGCCTCTCTAATGGAACTATCATTTTTTTTATTTAAAGGATACATGTCAAAAACAATAGTCAGAAGAGAAGACCACCTGAAAAGGAGGAATGCAAATGTCCCCCCAAAAAAAATAATTTCATGAATGAATCTATAAATGAATACTCTAGTTGGTCTTGTCTCCGGTAGCACCACATACAATGTAAATCACTCGTCTAGGGTACTGAAATATTATGTGGATTTAACCCTTGATTATAATGACGATAAAACTCTCAGACTCTCAACTGGCTTGTGGCTACATAATATCTACTTTGCTTTCATGCACAAGCTAGGTTTCAATAGCTACTCTTCATTATTGTCAAGTGAACACGAGGGAAAACAGCACCTCCAGACAGTTCTTATGTAAGTATTTGGAGAAATAAATACGTGCTCGTATTTTCTGACAACCTTTCCATTTTTCCAATGTCAGTTTCTGCAACCAGTCTGATTATTTTCCTGAACATGCAATTTATTTACCTGTAGTGCCCTTGGGCTGTGAGAAACTCTCAATATAGAGCATATTTCCGTTTTCCATGCTTAGTCTGGTGCCTCTATCACTTTGCTGCCAATATGCAATCAGCTCAAAAATATTAATAGAATATATATAAGAAAATAGTTGCGCTCATTTTTAACCTGTTAATGGCTGGAACCTACCCCATTATTAGGGGCATCTTAATGTACATCCAATTTACTTAATCAAGAAAATTCTCATTAAGCAAGATGTGTATTTGTGAACAGAGACTGCGTTACTAATCTGTGTCTTGCATGTTGGTACTACCTTTACCAACTACACAAAGGCTAGCTGCAGCCTAAAATCACAGCTTCTGTATATTCCAATTAAAACACAGTGTGAATGCATTAAGAGATAGCACTAACAATTACAAAACGAATACAAATGTCAATAGAAATTAAGGAGAGTTTAATTAAGTTAAGTTTAACATTGAATTAATCATGTATTTAAACCCCTGGACAATACTGCCAAAAGTAGCCTAGAGAAATGTGAATTATTCTGTTTCAAAACGGCAAAGGGACAAAGAATACTTGCTTCAACAACATGTTTTACGTCAGATGAATGCTGCCCTGTTACAGTCACTAAAATAGGTTAAGCAGGTTGTTAGAATATTTAGTTCCAGTGTATTTCTTGGAAGACTCAAAATATAAGAAAACAGAAAGCAGGATTTTTTTTTAAAGGTTAAATGTCCTCTCAGAGAAAATTGACAAAACCATATTGGTGTCATGTTAATCTAACAAAACGGTACTTAGTACATCATTTAATTGGGGTTGTATACCCCCAAAAGCATATTAGGTTTAAGATAATGACTCCAGCCTCCAGTTATATTAAGAATAAAGCACTCCATGGTCATATACAGTATCTCACAAAAGAGAGTACACCCCTCACATTTTTGTAAATATTTTATTATATCTTTTCATGCGACAACACTGAAGAAATGACACTCTGCTACAATGTAAAGTAGTGAGTATACAGACTGTATAACAGTGTAAGTTTGCGGTCCCCTCAAATATAACTCAACACACAGCCATTAATGTCTAAACCTTGGGGGGGGGAAGTGAGTACACCCCCTAAGTGGAAATGTCCAAATTGGGCCCAATTAGTTATTTCCCCTCCCCAGGGTCATGTGACTCAGGTCTGAGGTGGGAATGGGGAGCAGGTGTGTTAAATTTGGCGTTATCGCTCTCACACTCTTTCATACTGGTTACTGCAAGTTCAACATGGCACCTCATGGGGTGCTACAGTTCATTGAGGGAACCATGAATGCCAACACGTACTGTGACATACTGAAGCAGAGCATGATCCCCTCCCTTCAGAGACTGGGCTGCAGGGCAGTATTCCAACATAACGACCCCAAACACACCTCCAAGACGACCACTGCCTTGTTAAAGAAGCTGAGGGTAAAGGTGATGGACTGGCCAAGCATGTCTCCAGACCTTTCCAACGGAAAGTGGGGGAGCGCAAGGTCTCTAACATCCACCAGCTCTGTGATGTTGTCATGGAGAAGTGGAAGAGGACTCCAGTAGCAACCTGTGAAGCTCTAGTGAACTCCATGCACAAAAGGGTTAAGGCAGTGCTGGAAAATAATGGTGGCCACATAAAATATTGACGCTTTGGGCCAGATTTAGACATTTTCACTCAGGGGTGTACTTACTTCTGTTGCCAAGGTTTAGATATTAATGGCTGTGTGTTGAGTTATATTGAGGGGATAGCAAATTTACCCTGTTATACAGGCTATACACTCACTACTTTACATTGTAGCAGAGTCATTTCTTCAGTGTTGTCATACGAAAAGATATAATAAAATATTTACAAAAACGTGGGGGCTGCCTTGTGAGATACTGTTTAAACAATATGAATCATAGAAATCAAACTAAAATGAAGCCTATCCCACACGTATGAGAGGTGGCACTTTTAAAACATTTTCATCTTTTATTTCCCTTTAAAGAAGCATACCCAATTTTAAAAGCCCATGTTTCAACTCCACCCTTGTAGAGAGACATTTAAAACTAAATATTTAACACTTGATTAAGGTTAAAATGATATACAAGTTTTGAAGCATATTTGCTGCCGAGTTACTGACCAAGGTCTGCAGATATTGCACATAAGCAGTAACATTTCCTAATATACTTTTGAAAATATGAATTATTTGTTGAAACAAAAAATTCTAAATGTGTGAAATATAAGACCGCACAGTAGCTTTTATTGTTTAAATAGAAAACTAAATTCAATACTCCCTCAGCTGGCATCCATACTTTACTATAGTTCATAGAATAGCCAGGAAAATATATGTCAAAATATTAGGTTACTCACTCTAAAGCTGCAAATTATGCCAAGGCCATCAAGCCCATAGGCAAAACACTCAAAGTACTAGTGCCGATTTAAAGCCTTAGTTTTGCCCACTCAGTATATAAAATATTTTGTTATACAGTTTCTGAAAGCAAGTTTTGATATAACCCATGTTACATATTAGAAGAGTACACAAGAATGTCACAATATAATGAAAATTATTTTTTCAGAATTGAAATGCTGAGCAAAATATATAACATTAACCTCAAAGTGACTTCTGTGCAGGAAAATACAATACACTTCCTAGTGGTTTCAGCATGTCAATTCAGCATATTATTTCCATAGGAAAGGAAGCTGTAAGTGGGTTACACCCAATCGTATGTCATTACCTGGTTTGTTTCACAGGGTAACACACAAGTTATTGCATGGGGAGCCAATATATTGGGTCTAAAATGACATCAGTGGACTATGGAAATACAGGCATTGTGATTATTGTTAGTGTCATTAATATAATGCAACCATTTACCCAGATATTTACATAATCACATAGGGTGTGACGCACTAAAACTGGCAGACCGATAGATAACTTAAAGAGGGCCTTTGCCAGCTTGTAATGTAAATATCACATACAAAAATGGCTAAAACCCCCCCCCAAAACTCCAACCCTAAATTCTTCATTAGCAGGTGTCTGAAAACATTTGTTATGCCATCCTACACATATGTACTCCTTACCTTCATTAAACTCTTAGTCAAGGTTATCCACCTTATCAAATTTAAGACAGAAGCACTTTAACACTACATAGTAAAAAGAATGATGACTGTATGATGGCGTCAAAAGAAAGTGTTCCCAAAACTGCACTGCATTTCTTCAGTCCACTAAAAGGAGATGTCTCCGCCATATTCAGATCGCAAACTCTTTTATAGCATATAATGAGATGTTAAGTAACAGATTACAGATCTGTAAAATACGAAGCTCTCCCACCCCTAGAGTTTTTCCAAGGGTTTCATTTTTAATGTTTTTAAATCAATTGCATGACAATCATTGGCTTAACCTCCAGAAATGGGACCCCCATGACCTCTGTTTATGAATGAACTGGCCTGATACACCATTTCTTGAAGTTCAATATCAAGCTTCTTCAATGTATATAAACATATATGTCCTTCCTATTTATCTTAAATGATACTTGCAGCAATATAAGGTTTATTCTTCAGCTATTAAATGCTTATAAAAATCCTAAAAAAAAAAAATTTTTAAACGTATACATTTTTACTTTGTTGCACAAAAATCCTGAATTTCTGCGTCACTAATATTTCTCTCTGATGTATGACTGATAGACTCATTAAAAACAGATAAGGAAAACTTTGTATCTCAGATACTAATTATATTATCATTAAGGCTTTTATTGCAGAGGCTCCAGCAGGAAGTAACTGCCTTATAAATGCCAGATGTCCTTTCTATAAACTTGCTGCTACAGCCGTTTGCCCTAACATGCAACATGCTGGATTATTTTCTGTTTCAAACTCCACACCTTAAAATAAAAAAATAAAAAAAAGCATAATACTAGATATTCTATATAACAAGGACGGGCAGCATCAGTTAGCGTTAAAGCCTCAGGGCAGGAAGCTACACCCTATTGCATTAAAAAGACAAGTAAAGGGAACAGAAAGGCTAGACAATAAAGTAATTGGACTAGTACATCACTTGCAAGAACAGTCACAGATAAGTCTAAATAAGTGTCTACATGGGAGTTTCATTTGCGTTCTAAATAAATTGAGCATTAATTATCAATATTCCTTGTGTTTTCTTCTTAATAAGAGTGTTGCCAAGTTGTGTTAATGACCTCCATGGTGTTACAATGATGTTGTGGTGTTTCACTATCACACACAGCATTTATTCAATGAATTGAAGGTCGTCGTAAATCCTCAGTATCCTTCTAAAGCGCAAATGCAGAGGCATCCAGCAAATTGCCTCAATCATTTAGTTAGAAGAAGAAAAAACCAGTACATTCCTTAAAACATAAGTCCCTAAGCGATTTCACAAATCTGTAGTGTGGGTGGCATTTGAACATTCCTGCTAACATAGAACCATTCCTGCTAAACCGGTCTTAAAAGCCTGAATGAAAATCTTGTATATATATATATATATATATGCAGACAGATCTTGGTATTTGTAAATATTCATCAAGGAGGCCACAGCCCAGTTTCTCTTTACGTCAAAGTGTTTTAACGATGATGCATGCCAGTTAATTTGCTGTACCCACAATAAATTTAACTGTTTGTGGGGTTTCTTTTCCTTCTGCCTTCAGATTTCAGTTCTACACAATACATTATTAAGTGCCCTCTCTCCTGTTATAGAACTTCATGTTCAAGTTGTTTTACATAAAACGATACAGTAGTGAAACATTCTGCAACAGATGCTACTTTCACACCTGGACTCCCTGGCGTTTCCCCTCTCTTGGTGGTAAGGCAGTGAGCAGGGCTAGCTGCGTGTGAGAGCCAGGTTAGCCCAGTTGGCCTTTAAAAGGGCGTGAATGAGGATAGTAATTTATATACTCCTGGTGAAACCAGGCCCTCTGATGTCAGGCCACCAATCAGTGTTGTAAATACTTTGGTTCCCCCTGATCTCTGATCCCCCCCAAAGCACTAAGGACCGAAGCATGCAGAGGAACACATAGAAATCTTTAGCTGGGTCGCAAGGATAGATATGGATACCCTCAAATTGCCAGTCCTTCTAGATTGTACATTTATTTGAACAGGGCCCTCCTTAGCATTTCTTTCTGAAAAGTAATTATTCTTACAGCATAAGAACCAGATTCTTAACCAGGTGTGACCCTGCTCAAAAAATATCTACAATCTAAAACCTGGCTGAATTATTGAAGTCTGCAAACATGCATTCTTCGTGAAAATGAATCCTCTGTATGCAACATATTTAATTTGTTTAATTTAGAAAACATGTTGTGCCTATTAAAAAAAATAAAAGGAGAAAATCAGGCGACAAATAAAAAAAAATGAGAAAAAAAACTTGATGTACAAGTTAACTGTAACTGTATTAATTCTGTGGAGTACCATAATGTTTTTTGTGTTTCCTTTTCTTTACCTGGGATAGGCATAAAGCTATCTTGAATCTAAGTTGAGACCAAGAACTGATTAAGGTCCGAGTCTCTACATCACGAAAACACCTAGACAGAATGGGCTGAATGATTCTTATCTGCCGTCACATTCTATGTTTCTACAGATCAGTGAGTGACTGTTGGAAACCGGTTACTCCTTGCAAGTGGACAGAGGCCGTGGCCCAGAGTGAACACCATTTAAAAAAAAATATGCACCCATAAAAACTCAGCATTGGCATTAAAAGAATAAATATTAATTATCTGTTCTTCTGATAATAAAATGTCACAATCAAGATTGAAAATGAGTTAACAAATAAAGAGAATACTGTTTTATATGTTAGTGCCCTACATAACATTTGTGTGACCTTGGTTATTATCCATGAGCAAACTTCAGAGTATTACATTGTATTCAAACAGTAACAAATTAATCCTTCCACAGAATGTGTGCCGCTACTGGTGTCTTTTTATATTGCATATGTGCATTACTTTGGCAAGAAAACCAGAATGTAAACAATATATATTATACCGTACTTTAAATATGAGTTTAGTGACTGGTTTTTACAACCTTTAATTAGTTTGACCTCAATAGTTATTTCACATAATACGACAGATGGAAAAGGCCATTTCAGAATGATATATGCTATTACTATGTGCATAACAACGTTAGAAACCAGTGTTAAGCAAGCAAATGGAATGCAACACAGAACAGACACAGAATATCTAATCATGTCAAAGCATTCATGTTTACAATATCCTACTGTCAAAGAACAAAATGCATCACTCATTAGAGGTTTCCGATTTCCAGCTAGTAAAAGGGTAACAGGGTGTGTATTAAAAGCTATTACTTTCACACCCTGTTCTTTTACTTGCAAGGCGGAGATCAGTTCTCATCAATAAAACTATTTTATAAAGAATAAAGCTAGCTGGGAAAAGGTTTGGTCAACTTCCAAAAGGCACTTAAAAAGTTGAGACTAGTGACTGAACAAACACTGGTAATAACTCGGTTCTCATTCCCATAACAGTATTAGTCAATGTCAGTTCACTATATTATGATTTTTTTTATTATTATTATTAGAGTTTTGTATTAGTTCTTCTCGATATAGATATATGGGGGGGAAAACAAATGTCAGCTCAGAGCATTATATATATATATATATATTATATATATATATATATATATATATATATATATATATAGACAGCATATTATAATAGTATCCGTGTTTGCTTTTCCCAGTATAATAAAGGAGAAGATTTTGGGGATTATGTAAAAACACTAGTCCACATTAAAAATTATATTGTTGGTACACATACTTGGTTCCAGACACATGAAATATCACATGATTCAACCCATATAATAACCTTGATCAGATTAGTCTGTGCTCTTGTAAGGCCCACAACAGAATGGTGCAGCTGCTTAGAAAAAAACAATACAGCTATATAGCAAGAGTATACTTTAGGTCCTGGCGACAAGACTGCCAATCAGAAATGTCAGAAAAAGTGATAAGTTTATTTAAAACATATGTATATGTTGGGTCAATAATCACAATAATGTGTTTGTAAAATACTTTAGTTTTGTAGTAATTTTTTTTTAAAGACTCCAGAAAGCCATCAAGGGTGAATGGAACATATGCGTACGTTCATTGAATAGATTATATAGCACTCCTCTAGAAGATTGAGTTGTAAAAAGACCACCAACATCAGAGACTCATACTTCCCATACTCCTATGCAGAGAAAATTAAAAACTAAGTAATACTTTTTATTTTATTTATAAGCCAGTTGTTGGGTAGGGTAAAGTTTATTATAAGATGTACAGCTATATACCTAAAAACTTACTGTTTGCACATTTGTGTGTGTGTATATCACGTTGCATACACACGTATAGGGTACTTTAACATGACAATCTAAGCAATACATGATCAGAATCTTAAATATTTATGCTTCAGATAACTGATTTTTTTTTTTTAAAAAGTATTTACTGGGTATGTGTGGGTTCTTTGCTTTGTTATACACTGTATATTGGTTAAAAGCATTATATATATATATATATATTAAAGTGAGAATAACTGCCTTTAATTTCCGGCTTTGTTCGCTCACTAGGAGCTCTCCCCCATCCAATTAGCCTTCTAGCTTAACCACCTTCATGTAGTTTCCTAAGGTGTTAATCCTTTGGACATCTGTCTAATTTAAGATTCAAAGTGATTTACAATTTAAAAAAAATATCTATATTTACATTAAAATATACAGTGAAGCGATCAGTTTGTTCAGATGCATTGTTTGTTGCTTCACAATTTAAAAACATATAATGTGTTCCTTCTGTGTATGCGAGACATTATCTCCCTTTGCCAACATTTTATCCCCTTTGACTGCGCAGAGTGCATTACTCTGAAACCTAACACCAGCAAGTGCTGGCGCATGGATAAATCCCAGGTCATTATATTATTTAGTGTAACAAATAAAATATTGAGATTAAATTATGTTTATTCACAAATGCATTCAGAGTTATAGAAATATAGAATTTGGCAGCAGATAATCATTTGGCCCACCTAGTCTGCCAATTTTTCCCTAATGTAAAGGCTCAGGCCTTAATCAGACCTTGGTCTGGTCTTAGATTATTATAGTAATTTTAATACCATTATTATTATTTTTTTTTATCAGTGATCTGGTTTCATAAAGTTCAGCATAGATACATTTTCAAAAGACACCAGTTTAATTTACTTGGGGAACAAGTAAAAAAAAAACTTTTAAATCTGTTCAGGAGCTGATTAGTTGAAACAAGTAAAAAAGAAAAAAAGTAGGCCTCCGGTTTTATTTTGTGCTTAACTGCATGGGTTCACAGACAGAGAGTTCCAAAGTGGAAAAACCAAACACTGGTTTAAGAGACTAATTTAAAATTTGTAAAGATCTTGAACTTCAACAAGTCTATTTCACAAGCAGTTTTTATTTCCCCCCCGGTTATTATGTTGCATTGCGTTATTGTGATATCGAACATATTACATCTATAACCTCCAGACTTTTTCATTTTATACCTGCTTGACTATAATGCTGAGTGAGAAAATGATGAATAAAAATATATCTAATTTTAATTTTTAAACCTCATATCAATAACGCTGTTGCTTAAAGCACATGGACTCCTGCTTACCACATTCATTGGCAGGTACCAAATCTGCAATAAAGAAAGATATAATTCGCACCTTGCGTACCATTAATGTGTGATACTTGTTACCTCTCCTCCACCATTTAATTATGGTAATATTGTGTATGACTACATCATATGTGATATGACCATATTGCTTACCAGAAAGGCAGACGGCATACATAGCGTACTGTTAATATGTGGTTTTTGGAGTGTTCGGAGAAATAAAGGTATCATTCTAAAACAAAGCTTTAGCTTTGCGAGACATCAATAACACAATGTCTATGTTGTGCATGGTACTTGTAGCTAATGGGTGACTGTGTGGATATAGAGAAGGCTGAAAAATCTATACAGTAAGTCTCAAAAGTAGCAAGAAGAATTGTAACAGAATTCCGGGGCTTCTTCCAGCAGAGAAGTGCCGTTTAATTCTGTGGGTATGCAAATTGCACAACAGTGGAGGGATTAATTAAAGCGGCTCTGCGTGTCTCTTTAGCAATAAAAGAGTTCATTACTACAGCTCTGTGGGTCTCTTCAGCAATGAAGAGTTTAATTCTGACTGCTTTGGTGTTCTCTGGAAGATAGGACGTTAAAAGGAATGGTGCTGTGGTTATTGTTAACATCAGTGGACCCCTCATAAGCGATGAGTACTAAGCTATGATAACTAAAAGCCGAGAATAGAATATCTAAGAGTCAACAGTGCTCTTCTGGTTTGGCGTGGAATGCCTTAACATTCAAGAAGTAATTAACAACTGCATATACTGGAAAGGTTGTTTCACATAATAATTGTATCAAAGGGAAACTGTTGTGTGCCTAGTTAAACTATGTTGCCTATGAAGCTCAAATACGTTTTGCTAAAATAAACATACAATACACTTAATAAACAAATCACCATAACGGACAAAGATCTATTTGATTAAAATATAAAAATCTATACCAAATTGGTTATAAAGCTGGGAGTATATAAAAATTACATTAATGTGAACATGATTAAGAATGGTTATTATAACATGTAAGGTTTTCACACTTAATTTGAACACTGCAAAATTATTGTGAAAATGATTGCAGTGCAGCAGTCGAGGAGATATCACGTAAGCCGTAGGTTTGATTTTAGCTGGAGGCCATTTGTAGCTGGCCCAAAACACAACCAATTTCCACAATAAATGAGTCCTGGAACAAAAGATCCCCCAGAGGAAGGCCAGATGGGGAGAATTCTGTTTTGTTGGGAACAGCTGCACCTTCAAAATGAATGTTAGCCTTTTTGCTGATAGCTATTACCTAGTTATAGCATTTCAATTGAGGCCTTTTTTCCCAGTGTTAAGATCTTGAGCTGGTTATTTTATAGTAGGATTTGTAGATAAGCAGTAATTCCAATGCAAGTGTTTTTATGAGTATTTCAGATGCCACAAATGAATGAGGAGTTAATAAGTATCTATCCTAGTTTAATCAGTATAGCAGGATGCAATTTGGAAATCAACATGGCACACCTGCAATGGTCTCTATGGGTTGGATACATCTCTAGTATTAAATATGTATGTATAATCTGAATCAGGTTTTCAGTATAGTGTCTTTAGGATCCGGAGAGCTTTCAACAGGTTTTTAAGGTTCCAATATATCAAATATTTAAATTTAAAAAAACAAAAGAACATTTTAAGATCATATGATCTACTCCATGAAAAATTGCCACCGTTTTTCTGTATATTTGGAAGTTCCAGATGCAACATCCTTCAGAACAATGCTGTCCAAAGAAGGATTGCAAGGAACATGGCAGAACTTCATTTACAATATTCAAGTCAGAAAAATTAAATATTTATATATTTATCATGTTAACAGTCAAAAGGTCAGTACATAATCAAACCAGTTAAGTTTTATTACCTTAGACCAACACTAAAACTCATAGAAATAAAACAAATACTTCTTGATACTATTAAGCTCACTGCGTATTTTACGTATACGTGTTAGCTGTATACTCTGGGCTTAACATCATTTAGACCTTCCTTAATGCTTTATTATGACCATGGTCAATCCTTTGTAGGATGGCTCCTTAAATAGGTTTGAAAGCTGTTCTGTTCTGATAGCTCACAATTTAAATGTGGAAAACACTATGCCCATCATTTTAATCATCTTAATCCATCTCCATGTTACAATATGTGCTCCAGGGTGTTTCAGAACCAGGATGGTGCCTACCACACTGTTGAAAATATGGCCTTATTCTAAAGTTTGCTACATAATGTGTTATTTCCATCACATGCGTTGGAATGTACGATAAATTAGGAGTTATGACAACTGATCATTTCAAATGGGCCCAAAACCACATGTATGTCACATCAAATAAACACTGCATTCTTCTTGCATGTGTTAGAGAGAGTGTGTGTTTACAGTTTGATCAGTAGAAATGCATGACTTGGGTATCAGAAAGTTAACTTACATGACGTCATACCAAATCAAGAGAAAAAAACCTTGCAAGATAAATACATCTGCAGGCATAAAATCATTAGGTTGTGTCATTGTAGAACATCAAGTACATCAGGTTAAAAGGCAAGTCCGAGTAGCAATTGTGTTAAGAGGAAGAGGATGTTGAGGGGGGGGGGGGGGGGTTCTGTGATATTTTAATAATGTAATATCTTTCCAAGCTCTTGGTAAGTGGAAGCTGTTAACAGTGTTTTAAACAAAGAATCTGCATACAAGTGAGTGGGTTACTAGCAGACTTCTTGGGGAATTGTGGATTAGTCTGACAGATTATTTGGGGAACATGTCCCTCCCTAGCTGTTGCTTAACAACAATTGGCATGAAACCTAGCGAGTTACAGGCAGCAAAAGGCAATCTTTGGAGAACTCCAGATGCTCCGAGTGGCTTGGAACTGTTAGAGGTTACCTTACCCTTGCACAAGGCATGAATATCAATATGAGTAGGTAGATCAACATGTAGGGGGGCCTTGAAATTAAATTAGTAAAATTAGTTGAATTTATAAATTACTACAGAAAAAAAAAGATCTAAAAAAGACAGACCTAGACATAATATAATGGGGGTTATGGATAAAGTGATTTTGGTAGAGAGAAAAATATTAAATTCAGCATTAAAATAAGCAACAGCAGTTAATTGGTTTCTATAGTGATACAATCACTCAACAGCACCTGTCCATTGTGCGTGTGTGTTGTGTACACACACACACAAACATATATACCACTTAATGTCCTGCGAGATGACCAATATTGACCAGTGTATTTTTTTTAGCAGTGTGTTAAGGAGACATGTTCAGCATTACTCAATTCTTTTCCATTAGGGTGTGTGATTAAGATATGAATCTATTTAATAGGTTTTCAAATTCACCAAATGTGTCTAAAATGGGAATCTGTTTGACAAATGGGATCCCTTAGTGCCCCTTTATACATAAAGGCTTTTCTACAATAATTAGGCACATATATTATTTTAAAGCCTGGTCGGAATTAAATAGTAAAGTGTAAGTCACCAAAATATGTATTCACAAATATATATCATAAGCTTGTGAGCAGGGCTCTCTCCACCTAATGTATCGGTTTGTCTTAGTCTGTCAATCCTCATGTTGTCAGACCCCTTGAATATATGTATTGTATTAAGCACTGTGTAAATTGTTGGTGCTATATAAATAAAATATAACAATAATAATAATCATTGCTTTAAAGTTGTCTTAATGTTACATACACAAACATAGTTAGAAAAATAAAAAGAAAAGAAAATCATCATACTAAATCTGCGATACACAGGCAATATCACTCATTGACACTCAGATAATGGTAACACATTTCTTTCCCCATTAAAAGATCAGTCACACATTGCAGGCTCAACAAAGGTTATCTGACACACTGTCTAGCATCTCCTGGGTTATCCCTACCATGTTGCTTCCTATCATATCCTGAGACATTCCAGTAAGCCTCTATAGAGCAATATTCTGGCAAATAATTTATTATAAATTCACATTTCAGTGATAAAATCCATGGCACCCTCGAAAATGTCAGTGATAATGCACTGTTTCTATATATTCCACAGCAAATATATTTTCACAGCAATTTCTATATTTAAAACTGGTTTTCGATTAGAAGAGAGAATATAAATGTTTTCTCTAATTCATTCAAAGATAATAAATGAATGAAGTGGCTTTGTCCAGCTGAAACTGATCTAGAGAATATTAAAATGCCATATCATTAAACATCTCCTGTAGAGATTTTTGGAATTAGCCTATATGCAGAATTAACCCTTTATAAAAACAGTAAATTCAAGACATTCATTTCATAGCCAAATTCAGGCTAGCTGTGTACAGATTCATTTCAATATTCCGTCACCTTCATTTGTAATTTTTATACTGTCTGTCCTTATTTTAAATTCCCTGTTCTAAACAATGTTGTACAGATACCATACATATTATTCATCCCTTGGCTCATGAAAATGAATAACACTTGATATCTTTATGTCAGTTTCACCAAGGAAAGCCAAGGCATTCCGATACAAGGAAGTCAAACTTGCTGATTAAAATGTGGTTGGCAGAAGGTATTAGTCACACATGACAGTTGGATGTATTAATTCAGCATCTCATTTCCAGTTCTCTGAATACAAGGCAAATATACCAAGGCGACCTCTTACAGTTCACTGTGTCTAAGCAATGCAACACAAATCATGCTTAACCAAGACAAAGCTAAATAGGTGTAATGGGAGTTTTAGTCCAATTGGTTGTCTAATTCTGCATTCACCTCTACTCATGCAGGTATGGGAGAGTAGAGCTTTTTAGTAGCATTTAATGTCCCTAGTGCCTAAAGCACCAGCTTTAGATTGAAAGGTCTATGGGGGGGGGCATAATATTTGCATACAGGCACAAAATACATAATTGATATTAGAACAGATACAATTTGTAGAAACTGTACCATTGCCAAGTCAGACCTATAAACTTTACACCGTAATGGTCAGTGGGAGGACAACATGTAGAAAGAAGCCTGACCTAAAGACAATCTGTTAGTAGTTGTAGTCACAGGATTATAAATCAGTTTTTTTTTTGGGGGGGGGGGGTTACAAAAGGGGAAAGCACATTTGCATTTAAGGGATCATGGATGCCCCATCTGTAGTACTGCAGAGGTGAAAGAGAAGGAGCAGCAAAGAGGCACAGCCAGGGGCAAGAAGAAGGAAGGAGGACAGAATGGCAGAAAATGGGAGAGAAGTACCGGTATATGTGAGAGCCCCCTCCTCTCCACTAAATGGGGACAAAAAGACCAGAGAGAATGGTGAGAGACAAAGGACCTAACATGTCAAAAGAAAACAATGACCCATTCAGACTGCAGTACCTTCATACATTCCTACCCCTATATTCTCCCACGTTGTGCCTTTTTCCTTTAAGCTGTATTTGGGTTCCTATACGTCCTTGTATTGCCCATTTCCCTTCTTCATTGACGGTTAAAGTTTGCATCATACACTTTAGAGGTAGTAGTAGTATATATATATATATATATATATATATATATATATATATAATGTGATGCCAACACATGGGTAAGGAAAGAGTGCCAGGTGTGTAATGAGCTCTAACAGAGCCTACTGGTGAAACTTAACCCTTTTAGTGCAAAACGTATTGCTTATGCCAATGACGGCGAAAGGGTTAAAATGATATCGCATATATATATATATATATATATATATATATATATATATGTACGTATAAGCAGCGTTTGGAATGTCTTCTAGATTTCTGTGGACCAACAAATATGCACACACATATACACCATAGAAATGAACAGTAGCCTGATGAAAAGTAAACAATAATAGTTTGTGGGATGGTTCACAAAATATCTTTGCACCCACTTGATTCAATCCGTCAGCTCACAATAACAATCACCAGAAGCAAAAGAGCTCTGTTATACGTCAGACTTACTTTATCCTGCTTGCAGTCTTCAGATTGGGAGACAACTGATGTGGCAGGGGGAGACTTGATCCCTGGTGTTCCCATGTTGGATACCACAGAGGGCTGCTGTCCTGGGTTACAGGCTCCCGGGTTAGTGCTACTGGTGGGACTTGAGGCCCCTTTGTCCCCAGTGTCCACTTTAATGAGCCTGTGTTTGGGAGACACATACTTGACGTCAGGTGAGGGACATGGTGATGAAGGCGACTGAGCTGTATTAGCAGCAGGCACTGATGTAGGTGCTGCGGAGGAGTTTTGAGAGGTACTTGAACCTGTGGCACTCGCAGGAGTGTAGGGGTCCTCAAAGTCCCTATCTTTCTGCAGCTTGTATGCAGCCAATATATCCGGTTGTCCCGCTGGAGCTACTGGGAATTGAGGTCCAGTGGAGTGAAGATGATGATGGTGGTGGTGGTGATGAGGAATAGGGGCTCCCCCAGCTAGGCATTGCCGGTAATCCGGTTTAGGAGGGGCTGGAGGCGGTGGCTTGGAGCTCTTGAACCCTAGGTGCTCCTTGATCCATTTGGCCATGCTGCCTGCACATTGCTGTCCCGTGCTGGCTGCTGGTGGGGGGCTCCCTCTGGTAGTAATGGTGGTGTCCGCTCGGACACTTCTTGAGGAGTCTGCTGCCTGCTGCTGAGCACTGCTGGCTGAAGCCGAGGAGTGTCCGCTCAGCAGCATGAGAAACACGGGACAGAGCGAAAAGGAATCCAAGCAAACAATCAGGCACTGGAAGCAGCGTGGTGAGCAGCTGACACAATCTGTATGAATGAGCTTGTGAGAATGCCCAGAGCACGCTATATACATATACACACATTCTAGTGCACTAGGGAAGGGGGCAACTGCGCCACCTAGTGGGAGGAACATTAGCTGGCTCACCTATTGGCTCTGGATCTTCGACAACAGAATGCACACGCAGCCTGCACTGGAAGTTGAGGGTTAAGAATTTGGTGTATTTCCGAAAATACTCTGGCTGCATTGTGTAAATGTTTACACACAACTCCACGGAGCTGCCTGCAGGAAAACACATCAAGTACCCATCGTTCAAAAAGAGATAAGACCTTTCCAGGGCCAGGAAGTTTTCCTAAAATAAAATATTTGAGGTCTCAGAAAATACATTTTTGTAGCAATATGAGTAAAATAAAACAAAAACAACCGCATAATCCTAATATTTATATCATATGTTTTCTCATTGAGGTTAGATTGTCTCATCAAAATTACCTATAGTCCTAAACGAATAACTTTGTTGCTAGGATCTTTTGGCTACTATTATAAGAGACTTGTTGCTACTGGTATAGTATCACTAGGAAGGACAGTTTCCTGGATCCATTCATTACCATTCCTTCATAACTACCCACATTCTACGAAACATCTGAAACACATTGCAATGTTTTAATGGATGCAGAATGTGCAGAGTTAGTGATGTTTACAAGTTCATGTTGTTGTATGGTGCAATACTTGAAACAGAATGTAACAATATAATAAATAAATGACACCGTGGTCTTTTATTTAGCTTATAACCAATTAATTACAGAATAACCAATCCAAAAACCTTTACATCAACCACTTGCAACTGAATATCAAGTAAACCGAAAAACTCTTGGCCCAAACCACAGAGTTATAAATAATCAAATCAAAGCCAACTACCCCAAAAGCCGGTCGGCCTTACACCTTACAAATACCCCCACTTTGTTCACCCTCTCTAAAGAGAGCAACTCAACCCCAATAAAAGCCACAACATAATATCATATATATATATATAATTTTTTAATTTTATAAACAACATAACTTAATTAGGGAAGGGCGGGAGGGAGACAATTCAGCAGCTCTTCCATGCTTCCCGTGGCACTTGCTGAAAACCGCCGCTCACCAGACTCAGAGGTCAGTGCAGTCGGTTAACACAGCCAGGGTAAGTGAAACAGATACCTCAGAACATCTTCTTTTATAGGTGCAAATCCCGCCCCAAAACTAGCGCGAGCTGACTGCGAGCGCAACCAAATACAAAAAGCGCGGGCAAACTAAGCAGCGCGAGCTGCTCGCGAGCGAATATCACCTCAAAAAAGGCGGTAAACTAGGTAGCGCGAGCGCATTGCAGGGCATGCCTCAGCTGTCCTTTGCCTGACCCTTGTAATTAACCCTTGCACTACCACTACGCTCCCCAACAACCACATGTAACCCCGTGCTATTTGCACAGGTTTTTTTCATTCAATTCAGACTGTGGCCTTCTAGCATAACTACAGTCAAAGCTGGGTTTGTAGTTGTAATCACCCACCCAGACTCAAAGGAAGTTTTGGACCCTCTCTAGTCTGGCACTTTAAGGCTGACAGAGGCCTAATGATGTAAGTAAATTATTATGCTCACATGACATGCGGCCAGGTGGCTGAACCCTGCAGGACATGATCTGGTGAGTATGAGGAGCTGTTGGCCAAAGGCCCGGTGTGCAAGATGGCCAAGTAAGGAGGAGTACAAGATGGGCAGACGTGGGAAGCAATACAGGCTAAAGGAACATTGTGAAATGATAAGGGTGAATAGCAATGTATTAACTGTGCACTGCAGTCCACATATGTCATTCAAAGATGGATTGACTTTGAGCGAGGCCCAAGGCTGCTGGTACCAGATGGCTCCTTTAACTGAAGACAATGAAAACAATACATCATACAGGGCAACGTTATAAATGCAACTCTGCAGTATATAGATTCCTAAAGTGTCCTCAGTTAAAGGTGAAACCTGGCCACCATGCCCAAGGCAAGCTATTCATTTTTGCCTCATACCACAAGGTCACCAGATGACTACTTTAACTGGGGATGTCTATGAAATATGTATTATCCAGGGAAATATTGATCTTAATACAGACTTATTTAGCATTTTGACAAAGTGAGATTAAACAGAGAAAACCACCTCAATATCATGACTGCCTACAATGACAGCCTCTAGGTCTGCCGGTGAAAGAGGTTTATTTGAAGAAAATGAAATAAAAGTTTTTTTCAGGGCTATTGCACATAAATAATACTGTATTTTATGCTCAAACTAAATATTTTGGAATTTCCTTTTCAACATGCACATATTGAGGAAGAACATAATCACATGCACTCTGTAGACTAGCTACTCCTCCTTTTTATTCTGAACCTGTGATTTATTATCAAATCTGATTCGTGTTTGGCAACACAAAACATACAATTGCCAGATTTACTAGATACAATCAAGGGTCACTTTTATACTAAAGACTTTAACCAGTCCTGGTTCCTCAGTTCTGACGAGATGAAGAATGAGAAAAACTCTGGCCACTTTGATCAGGACCGTCAGCAACTGGTACACAATTGGTAACTATTGGTTAAGGTTATTTTTAAAAATTTTACTGTTAGTGATATATTATTTAAGGTTTCATTTCAATAAATAACTTTTCTGCTCAGAGTTTTATAAGGGCATTTATAATGTTTAACACCATAAGGCTTTATTTAAGATTGTTACTCTAACTTGAGGCTTAAGAAAACCTTAGGGGCTGTTTTTTTAAAGACATAGAGAAGCCAATAAGTCCAACCAGGGGACCGTACCCTGAAAATGAGGACATCTGGCGGCCCTGCTGAAGCAGGTACAGATCTCTCCTCTGGACAGTTGCACATGTTTTCTCACTAGGGTGACCACTGTGTCCTTTTTTCACATGTTGTTGTCGTCACATTGCACATGTAACATGCTGCCCTACAGATTGTGTGGTGTAAATAGGGTAATTCCTACCCGTGAACTTCCCAAACACATTTCACATGCTGCAAGTTAAAGCTACTGCCCGTGCCATATATGTGGGACAACAGTTTTCACCATTATATGCTGTTTGTTGGTATGATAAACGTAAGTGTCTGTCATTTATCTGGAAATATAGAGAGTTAAATATGAGATTCACTTCATTCATTTCAAAATGTGCATAATGATTTCCAAATCTTTAATCCCTCCCCGTGAAACAGCATAGGCCAACTTCTATTTGTTTGGTTCCATGTAATATAATGTATTTAGGGCATGAAGCCATGAGTCAGAGCTTTAATAGTTCACGTTCCTCTCCATCAGGCACGTCCCTATAATCATGACAATGAAACACAACTTATTTATTTTTCTATATAAACCTGAGTCACCTTCTATGAAGGTTCTCCTAATCCTCCCTACTCTGCTACCGCCCTTTGCTTCTATTTTAACAATGCATACAAATTCTTTGTGATTGAAGTTTCTATCTTGTATTTCGGACGTATATCTTTTAATAACCTGTTACAGTTTTTTAGCGTTGTGTCATAGGTAGTTATGCATCACTTAAACTCAAATGCATAAATTAAAATTTTCATTGCTTTCTAAAGCTCTTGTTACTTTTCACAGCCAGGTGGCCAAATGGAGAACTGCAAGTAAAATGCTCCATAAAATGTTCAGGTAATGGCATAAAATGTTTCTGTCATAACTGCCTATGGGAAATCGCCCCTTTTCGGTCTTTGCCAACCCTTCCAGACAGAATAAGAAGCTGGGATAGCTGCCCCAAGGTATACTCATATGATTTTAATTCATACAATGTGTTTTTAGTCCACGGTATATCATAGCCTTAAATGCAGCCACATTTGCCTTGCCTGCTAACCGGTGACCTATCACAATATCAATGCATAAGATTGAAGAATCTTCTTAATGACAATGTCAATTGGGGATGTCCTGTAAATTGTCTTTGAGTCCTGAATTAGACAGTCAACACACCAAAACCTATGATTTCAGATTCTAAGTTGGCACTCATAGGAGATCACTGATGACATACAAATACTAAATTAATACTTAATCTTGCTTGTGGATGTAGGCAGCGCTGGCCTTAGTGTTTCAAAGTCTCTAAGTGAAATATTTATGCAACATCCCTATTCTGCATACACATGCTTGCTATTTTACGAGAAAACATTATGATGGCTCCTCTACCAATTAATGGCTCTAGGCAATGGCCTATTTTGTTTATGTGGTTGGATCTTAGGTTACCTTTCTGGTCCTGTCACCTTATTGCAGATTTGTCTCAAGCAGTAAATGTTGATTTATTTTGTAATATTGTATTAGTTCAATTTCCTGTATATTTCCATGTATCCCATATTTACCTTGGTAAATCAGAATGCAACATATTAATGCTTTCTAAATAAGGGATCAGAAAATAACAATCAAATCTTCCTTTCCATCCATGCAATACAACAAAACTGAGACCATGTTCTGTTTCCATGCTCCATGATGAATCCTATCCCTTTAAATTCTGGCACACTGAGAGATATACAAAAAACAATTTTATTTGAGTGAAAAGTAAATTCTTTTTCTAGCCTTATATAATCAGAGAAGGGAATAGCTATGATTGCTTTTTTTTTCATTTCTCCTGGCAAACAAGAACCTCAAGGTATGAAATTATTTTTATACTTTAGTCCCAGTGGATATAAAAAGTGTCTTAAGGTTATATGGGCTCTAATAAATAAGTTAAATAAAAAAATAAGTTTTAGTATTACGATTGTTAGATTTGTAAATTATTAAGACTGCAAGATGGTGCTTTTAATTTCCAAAAGGGGGAGAATGTGGGAAACAAATCACCATTTTCTAAACAAAAAGTGGATTGTTATGAATATCTGTTTATCATTTAAAAAGGTAAGACCAAAAAGTAATACTCTACATAAATCCTATAAGTCACCTAATGCATTATACAAACCATTCCATTTGCAAAATTCATGTTACATGATATACATACTAAAACACAATATAAAGTATAAAGCAAAAAGACAGACTCTGCACGAGAACCCCCAACATTTCGTTAGCCCCCGCCACCTTTTTTTCAAGACATGGACCTGAACTATTTACATTTATTTTGCAATTATTAAAAATGAATCAAATTTATTTTGCCTAAAACTAAAAGTTTAAAGCCAATTTTTTATAATAAATTCATTTTAACCTAAGCATAGAGTGTACATAAAAGCAAACTGTTGCAAGGAAATCCTTGAGTTCACAAAAGGAGCATCACAGTTGGCATGTATGGTTCTGCACGGAGAATAAAGTAGGAATGTGTGAATACATTTTAAATGTCTATCTACAGCATACAAATTGTGTTTTACAGTGTAATATTTTATAAATGAATAAAGTTATTTTAATAATTTAAGAAATATTATATATATATAAGAATATTATGATGTTACTATGGGGGATTCAGACAAATATTTAGACTTTCTATCATTGTGAACCGTCTTTGAATTCAGTTGCTACAAACTGCATGATGAATCAGAAGTCCAAATATTTTTGGATGCTAGGAGCAGCTTCATATGATCATTTCTATGCTTATGCCCATAATCCTCTGCTCATGTCACACACTGTGATAATCACACATCTGAAGCAGACTGATAACAGCCTGTATGAGGCATATCAATGAGCTCTGTGGGCTTATTTTATGCGATGAGGGGAGTTTTATCCCCATTTATGTGCAGTATCCTTTTTTTGTGCCTAATTGAGAGTGAAAGCAAATACAATTACAGGAATGCTCATCCATGACCTAAGAAACCCATTTCCAAATTAAGAACCTGTTACATCATATTAAAGGCATATATCATTAAAGTAGACAGCAAAGGGCATGTCCTATAATAAAAATGGAAAACCATACAAAAATGAAAAACAAAAATAAAATAAAAATATTGATAGACAGTTATTATTTATTTTAGATTTTTTGAATTTCATTTATATTTATTAAGTCAAATAATGCAACTAAAATGCTTTACGTGAGGGGTACTTTTACCATGCTTAATAATGACAATAAATACATTTTAGAATAATAATTGAAACAAAAATCATATTTGCATGTAGACAATGGTTAATTTGCGTTTGTGATTTAAAATGCTGCATTTGTTTTCATGGATAAAATACTCACATACTAAGTGTATGGGTGCTTACAATATATATAGTGTCAGATATCCTTAAAACATCGATTTTAAAATAGTTCTGTAGAAATTGTCAAAGCAACAAAAATATCTAGAGCCTGTATTACAGGGTAAGTTGTAAAAAACTGTCTCTTCATAAATATTCACAAATTTATTTGGCACAAGTCATAAATTAATTAAACTTCAAAATTTTCATTTAAGCAATAAAACCAGATTAAATCATACCTTGCTCCTTGTACTCTCGCCATTCCATATAAGTAATGCATGGTTGGGCAGCTGGTAATGGCAGACCATGGGGTACTGTACACAAGAAATTCATAGTGCTCTTCTCAATACCCTGTACAACTCATTGTACCTCATTGTTCTCCAATGCAACTTGACTACCAATTGATACAATGTTAGAGCAGTGAAACTGGCTAACATTAAAATCCTGATCAACTTTACAAGTTCCTTGCCTAGTGTAGAAACATGCTAACAAAAGTTAGCATTCAGTGTTCTTCAACTGAGAATACCGGTAATATTCCAAAAAATATCAAATCCACCACCAGTCTGGAATTACTCCAAATAATCAGCTTCCTTACAGTCCATCATGGAAAGAGCCATATCACAGATGCCATGAGAATGAAAGGTCTGGCCAACAGTGTCAAAAGCATTAGAGAGACCGAAGAATAAAAGCAGGCAGAAGTGCCCTTTTTAAAATGGGAGGGATGTCCTCATGTCTGAAGCGGGATGCCGTGACGCATTTATCTTTGGGGGTGCTCTAGGCCCAACCTAGGACAGTGCCCCCAGTCACCATCACCTTGTGGTTGGCGTCTCTACGTTGTGGTCAGTGCCTTTAAAGTACAGAGCGCCGGGATATGAAGCTAATAATGAAGTCTATGGAGTGCACATAATGTCCTCCCCCATGATGGTAATTACAATTTACCTCAACCACTCTCTTTTGTCATCAGCAGCTTCAGCCATGTCACCCCTTGTGAAGATTCTGATGTCATCTTGTCGTCCCACCTCACCACCTGCCGATGAGACTCAATTCCCTGACATCTAGTATTGTCTCTTTCCTGTGTCCTGACACCTAACCTAACACACCTCTCTCTTTTTCTGCTGGTGTATTCCCACCTCCCCGGTGACATATCCTGGCCTAGGATGACTAGGCCCAGGTATAGGGTGGCAGGTCCCCTGGTACATAACCCAAAATGCAGATACTCCTCTCTGGGACGATTAAACTCCCCACTGTACCACCGCACATTGGGACAGTTAAAAGGAAGATATTTAATTTTCCTAACCGGCCTATTTACGTTATAGAGGCTGTGCCACCTCAGCACTGCCTCCGTAGACTTTATTATTAGACGTCATATTCCGGCGCTCTTTATCTTAAAGGCACTGACCACAAGGCAGGGACGCCAACCACAAGATGAAGGTGACTGGGGGCGCTGTCCTTGGTTGGGCCTAGAGCAGCCCCAAAGGTAAATGCATCACATCATCCCCCATTAGACATGTTGACATCCCTACCATTTTAAAAAGAGCACTTCTGCCTGCTTATAGTCTTTGGCCTCTGTACAGCTTTTGATACTGTTGACCAGACCCTTCATTCTCATGGCATCTGTGATATGGTTCTCTCCAGGCTCAAATCATAGCTATCTGATTGTAACTTTTATATCTCCTTCTCTGGAACGTATTCCTATCGCTCTCTGTTGGGGCTCCTCAGGGTTCTGTTCTAGGGTTTCTACTCTTCTACATCTAGGCCTCCTCTCATGGACAACTAATTACTTTGGCTTTCAGTACCACCTATATAATAACAGTGCTATGGAATTTACTGACACTATATAAACAAATGTAATATCATATTCACATATACCACACTTTTTTAAAAGTACCTTGCATCTTTCTCTACAGACACAAGGTGTAAGATGGTTGAGCATTACCATTCATACACAACGTTCCCATATTCCTAATACAAAACACATAATTTTATTAGTACTCTAGACTTCCTTTGTGCATTCAAACGGTTGTACTCAGAAGCCATTATTTTGGCCTGTTTAAGTGTTTAACAGAGGTGTTATGATTTTAATCAGTGGCGTCGCTGCAGGGGGGCAAGGGGGGGCAATTGCCCCCCCTAGGTTAATCCTTGCCCCCCCTGTTGACCCCTGCCGAATTTGGAATAAAGTCGCAATGCGACTTTAAATCCCGTTTTTTTTATTATTATAATTTTTTTTTAATTTGGAGGAGAGAGAGGGTGCAGCCCACGTAAGATCGGCAGCCAAGGTAACCGATCTTACGCGGGCCGCACCTCGAGCCCTGCTACCTACCTGTGGGAGGGTCTTCTGCACTGCATAGAGGAAGCGGAAGCCAGCAGAGAACGCAGAGGGAGGCCGCGCCCCCTGCTGAAGTCTGTGAGCGGCATCGAGGAGTTGCAGTGCAGGTAAGGGGGTGGGGATTTTTGTTTGAATGAGTGGGGAGGGTGTTTGAATGAGTGGGGAGGGTGTTTGAATGAGTTTGAATGAGTATGAGTGTAAGTGCTGGAACCTAGGCATGATGGGAGTTTGATTGCTGTAAGCAATCACACTCCTATCATGCCAAGTCAGCAGTACATGCTGGGGGGCAGCTAGCTAGGTTTCAGCATGTACTGGCTGACTTGGCATGATAGGAGTGTGATTGCTAACAGCAATCACAGTCCCATCATGCCTAGGTTCCAGGATTTACTGGTTGGATGTGTAAGTTCTGGAACCTAGGCATGATGGGAGTTTGATTGCTGTTAGCCATCAGACTCCTATCATTCCAAGTCAGCCAGTACATGCT
>VKOC01021207.1:0-30282 GCA_009364415.1 Spea multiplicata | reverse complement strand
CCAGTCTCCCCAGCAGCAGCTCACAGATTCGGAAGCAGAGGAACCTGTCCTCCCTTCCCAGCTGCAGATCCCAGTTCAGGGAGGCGAGGGTGTCGTCCCTCCTCCCCAGCGGCAGACAGATGACCTGGGAAATGGCGCTGCCAACCCATCACCACAGTGGCAACAGGAGCACCAGGGAGAAGATGCAGGCATCATCACTCCCCAGTGACTGGGAAGATTCCAGAGAGAAGGTGTTGTAGGCACTTCTCTACAGCGGCAGTTGTATTTTTCTGGAGAGTCAGAGGTGGGGCGGGGGAGTACTGCTCTTGGAGGGGCAGATTATTTGGGGCACCAGTTTCGGGAGGGCATTGATGGGCTAAGTGAACTAACTGACTACGGAGTCAACCCGTTTGGGGTTTCCTCCTGTGTCAGTCCTATTTGGAAGGGGGAGATGTGTGACAGAACCCTCCATCACTGGGGCCCCTGGAGAGGCCTGAGAGCCAGCCTCCTCCCTATCGACTATGGGCCCAGGCCTTGTAGAGACTTCTGTGTGTGGATACAGGGGTTCAGTCTGCTGATGTTCCCCATGTTTTAGCACTCAAAGTCTCAGAACTGTAACATCTGCTGGACATCCTGTGGTAGGAAGAAGGCTGATTGTCTTAGCATTGTTTCCCCTATTATTGTGTGTTAGCCCTTGTCTTAAGACCCCCTGTAGGTATGACTTGGTGTCACTGTTGCATACCTAATTATCAATTACATAACAGGTAGCTGTTAATCCTGTGAGCTCCTGTTATCCCTGTGTCCTGGCCATTGTCTGTCTTAAGCCAATTATATGTCTATCGTCATTCCACGTCTACGTCCCCAGTTAATGTAATTATTTATGTCTCGTGACATCCTGTCCTTCCCCCGGATATTGTGTTGCAGGATTTGATCTAATTACTTCCTTCCTGCCATGGTAATTAGATCATGTGATATTTGTCTTGCCCCTTTTCTTACTTGTGTATATATAGCTCTGTATTTGGCTTTAATAAATGAGTCCTGTTTTCACCTAAACATGAGTGCTGCCTGATGTTTGGGGTGGGCTGTAGCCACGCTGTGTAGCTAAGCTTCGGATAGCCACAGTGCCAATGCGGCTTCAGTGCAGCGACGTCCCTCCTTCTATCTACAACGCTGGTTCTGCCCGGCGCTGAAGGGGTTACTTGTTGATGTCCCGGCAGGAGGAAGCAACGTTAGGCGGGAGTACCCAGTCGGGGTACAGGTCGGTCCCGTCACACAAGTAATCGATAAAATCGATAGTAATCAATAATGAAAACCGTTGCCAAAGAATTTCAATAATGGTTAATTGAACCGATTTTATCGAATATAACATGAGGGTTTTTTCAGAGCAAATGCTCTGCGTCTTAAAATAAGATAACATTAAGATCAAGATCCCCCGCAGCGCTGCAGGGGACCCGGATGATCCTCTCTGGCAGCGCAATGCGCGCAGACATCCTTCACTACTGTCATGTCCCGCGGCGCAGCTCGTCGCCAAGTACCCGCTCCTGGTGGGTACTCGGCACTTACCTTATCCTGTCCGCTGCTGCCGTTATTCCAAGCACCCGCGTGTAGCGGGCGCTCACGAAGAATCCTCCTCTGTGGGTCCTCTTTGTTCGCCGGGAGGGGAACAGAGGGCGGGCGCACTCACCACACCCCCCCCTTATCCCCTGCCTCAATGGCGACAAAGGGACGCACAGTACATGACGTCACCTACCGGGGGCGGGGCGAGAGGGAGCGGGAGGTTTAAAACCGACTTCTATTCAGTGCTCGGTTATCGTGTGTTCAGAGCTCACTGCTGTGAGCAGTTATTATGTGTATCCTGCATTGCTGTATCCTGCATCTCAGATTGCTGTATCCTGCAAGCTGCCTTGCCTGCCTATACTCTGTGGGTCTGGTATACTACATGGTGCTCATTATCCAAGTTGTCATACCTGTACCTTTGTAGGCCTGGTCTGCTAAACGGCGCCTTGTGTTCTACCTGCTATGCCTGTTCCCCAGTGGGCCTGATCTGATGCATGGTGTTCCTGTACAGCCTGGGTGTCTAAACAGCGTTCTACTGGACTTTGACTTGCTGTAACCTTCATGTCCAAGTGCTTCAGTCCTGCTTTCTAATAAAGCCTGTTTATTCACCACCATCTCCTGCATACTGGGTTCCTTCTACGTTGCCAACGCTACAGCCACTGTCCTCCACTTCCGCTGGGGCTTCTATGATGGAGCACCAGCATGACATTACCTTCCAGTGCTCCACCATAGAAGCCCTGCAGAAGTACCGGCCAGCAGCGGCAAAGGTTTTCTGTGCGCATTGCGTGCAGACAAACTCTGCTACTGCCGGCACATAGAAGTCCACTGGGGCTTCTATGAAGGAGCACTGGCGTCACATGACCTTCTGGTGCTCAGTCATAGAAGCTCCAGCGAAAGTGCTGGCCAGCAGCAGAGGTTTGTCTATGCGCAGACGTTCACGTAGAGGGGCATATCTGGGGTATAAGGCATATCTGGAGGGGCAGAGTGGCATATCAGGGGGCATGTGGTATATTTGGGGACAGAGTGGCATATCTGTGGTATAAGGCATAGTAAAGGTCACTAGGGCATATAGGGGGGTATAAGGCATAACTAGGGACAGAGTGGCATATTTGGGGGCAGAGTGGCTTATCTGGGGTATAAGGCATATCAGAGGGCACTATGCATATAGGGGCGGTATAAGCAATCTGGGAGGGCGGAGTGGCATATCAGGGGGTATAAGGCATATCAGGGGATATAAGGCATATCAGAGGGCACAGTTGCATATCAGGGGGCATAAGGCATATCTGGGGAGGGTGGAGTGGCATAACTGGGGGTATAAGGCATATCTGGGAGGCAATGTGGCAAGCCTGGGCTCAGATGTGCATGACTTGGGGGGGCGGGTTGGTAAATAAAAACAAGAAATGCATTTTTCTCAAAGTTTTTTTATTCTGCTGTTTGTCTTTAACATCCAGTTATTCTAAATAAAACAAAAATTTACATTTATTTTTTTAATCGATTAATCGAAAAAATTATGGGACAACTAACCAATTATGAAAATAATCGTTAGTTGCAGCCCTACTACAATTTGGGAGGCGTAGGGGCTACGAGACGCTGTGATGATCCCCGCCCCTTTCATCGGCTGGAGAGTATTCCTAACATCTTCTATGTCACGGAGTGGAATACATCGGGATCACTCCCTAAAGGGTGTAGGGTCAGATAGTCAAATGGCGTGGGTGGCACTTTTCGCACAGCTTCATCCATCTCTTCTTTAGAGAATATTCTTTCTATTGCTTGGAGCTTAGCTCTGAGACTATCCTTCCATTTCTCAGATGGGAAGAATCCCCTAGATCTAAGTCCATGAGAGTCCTGGAAGTCCTCCCTGCTTCAACCTTCACTCCTATAACAGAAGATGTTTGATCTAGCAGGTGGATCACTCCCACCTCTCCCAATCTCTATGAATTTCAGTTCAAGTTAAGTTTTGTACCATCACCGGAAGGGACTGGCTGGCAGTAGGGGCAGATGCTTTAAATGCTGATCAAAGAATTGCCGGCATATTATGGTCACCTGCAATCCTGTATCAAGCACTTTTCGCCTTTTCTTCTTCATTTTCTTAGAGGAGACTGATGTGGCTTCCAGGTGTTCTACCACTAGAACATCCCCATTCTCTCCTTGTGAGGTAGTGGGGCATATCTGAGCAAAATGTCCTGGCTGGCCGCAAGTAAAATATTCATGTTCCCTTTGTTGACTTTGGAACGGTCAGTGAGGGCCAACCCTCTTCAAGCCATGCCCGGGTCTTGTGGCTGTAGTCCTAATTCTGATAATCTGTTCCTGAGGCTAGCCACATTTGTTTTATCTTCATACAGAGGTTTTGCCCTATTTTCTTTGGGGGTAGTAGGAGAGGATAGCTGACTCTCAATCACCTTCACTTAGGTAATAAGTGAAATGTAATCTAGGGCTTCTTTGGTTACCCCTGCTTGCAGAGTAACAATTACTGGGTCATCGGGTAAAGCACCCCACAATACTTGCTTTGTCAGTTTCACTTGGGTTTGAGCTGCTGACACTATGTCTTTATCCATCAACCTTGCCCAAAAACACCTGTAGTTGTGTTACATATTCAGACAACCTCTCATGTTTCTTTTGTTGAGTGGTTTAGAACTGGTTAAGAAGACCTTCAGAATCTTCCACTTCTCCATATGTTTTTGTAGTGCCAGCAGGCACTCATAAGCATCAATCTCTCCCTTTAATGTTTATGTGCATTTACAATCTTGGTAGTTGGGAACTGTAGACTCTCCATTATTCTCTGTCTTTTCACGGCTTTAGTACTGGTCCATTGTCCCAACAACTGTATTGCATTCCGCCTGCATGTCTCAAAACTTTCTTCCCCTGATGGAATTGGTTGGATTCCGGAGAATACCCTCAGCTTGCAATAGCTATGAGTGTGATTTGCTATCACCATAGCCTCCAAGAGTTTCTCCAGAACATCTTGTATATTTCCATTATTAGAACTTGCTGTATGTAATGCCAGATTGCTTGGTCTATTATACTTTTCTGGTGAATGATCCACAGAATCAGGGGTTCGGGAGTGGTTTCCTGTTTTTCTTAGAGTGAAATAGGTAATGCCAAATTTGAATATCTTTTTAGTATGCTCCCATTATGCGCCCCAAGACCTTGGCTAGATATGGTTCAGACCAGTTTTTCTGCATTTGTTTGGAAAGGTAAGAAGCCTATAGTCAGTGCTAATATATTGGCTAAGAACATTTCTAAGGGAGGATTAAACTATCCATGGCACACTCTTGAATGGGAAGCAGTAGGGATTAAGAATTTAGAATATTACATTTGGCTGAATAGTGACAAAACAAACTCAACTCTTTTGCTAAATAAGAACTTGATAATGGGTCAAATAATAAAGACGTGGCATTAAATAAAAAAAAGATGGGCCTCCAGAATAAAATTCTGGACACATGCAGATTGAGATGTTTAGAAAATAATATATTGGATATTTCACTGAAGGAATGGTATAAATTGAGGTACCACTGTGGAACGTGGTTTCGTTCCAGAGATTGACCAAAAGTGGTCATTACCGGGAGATATTAAATTACTTGAGAGTTAAAAGTTTTCGCAACAAAGCCCTATAATAATCCGGAGATTAAGACCCGCTTGTCAAAAAATTTCTGTTATAAGAAGGTTAAAAAGATCTTATGTAGATCTAATGAGCTTATTTCCTTAATATATAATTCGGAGAATAAAGCAGGTCTTGGCAAAAGGAATTAAAGAGTAAAATCGGAATTGATAATTGGACTGGATCTTTGGTACAAATGAATAAAACAATCCATTGTTTTAATCTTTTAATTTCTCTCTTTCTCTCTCTCTCTCTCTCTCTCTCGCTCTCTCTCCCTTCCTCCGTAGATTTGTGGTTTTAATCTGTATTCAAGTGTATATGTTGAACACAAGCCCCAAGAGTGCAGGAACCTCATAAAGTACACCGACCTAATAGTCGAGCTGTACATGTCTTACAGGGGGCCCATATGATATGAATATGATAGAGAATTCAGAAAGAAAAAAGAAAGATCCAAACCCTTACGTTTTTGGACAGAACGATATTGATGTCTGGACAAGGGTAGTGTCCCTTTCGGAAAAGACAGAACATGTCAGTTAATAAGCAGAACCCTGGGAATAGCTCTTTAAAACCAACATGTTGGGCTTAGAATAATAAAAAAATATAGCAAGGGTTTAAATTGTAAATATAAACACAAGTGCAGCAAGTAGGATGGGAGTCACCCATCAGCTGAGTGCTTCAAAAAACAAACCCAGGCTAATAGCTCCTTTCGGGCCCAACCTTGTAAAAGCTCCATCACCAGTAATAATAGGCAAACTCAGTGAGTTATTCGAGGAAGTATCCTGATAAGCCAAAATACATGTTTTTCTTGCATAGTTTTAAGTTTTGTTTTAAAATTACTGTCAAGTATGTTGTGGTACGTAGAGCTAAAAATATGAAGTTAACTGAGGAATACCCAGGCATAGTCAAAGACAAACTGGCCAAAGAGTTGGCATTGGTCAGGACAGCAGGTCCATAGGGGTAGTACCCCAGAAGGTGGCAGGAAAGTCCAGGCTCATCCAGCACCTGTCCTACCCTGAAGGTAGTTCGGTCAATTATGCTCTGGATAAGGAGGTATTCAGAATGCAGTCATTCCACAATGCCCTGAAGATCATCAGGGCCATAGGCCCAGGGCCTAAATGGCCAAGGTTGAAATTGAATAAGCTCTCAGGTTACTCCCTTTGCACCCAAACAGTTTTAAGTACACACGTTGTTATTTTCAAGGAAAGTTTTATGTCGACATGGGTATGGGATATGGGATGCGCCATATCCTGTGAATTCTTTGAGTCATTGTACATTTTTGCATTGGAAACTGCAATGCAAATCAGGCTTAGCATCAATTTTTATAGTGTTTATAGGTCCTCCAGGATTGTCCTTTACTGTTATCTACCTAACTAGATTTAGGTTAGGTTAGTTAGGTGTTCCCGTAGCAGCAGAGAAAACAGTGTTTCAATCAAGTAATTCTTGGGAATTGACAAAGAGCAAAGAAAATGCAGGTTACCAGCAGACACGGTAGAGAAGGCCAGGCTGCCTGTTACCCAAGCAATTGCTTGGCGTATTGAATTTTGCCTGTAAGGTGATCCCTATGGGGAGGATATTCAACTGAAGATTGGAGAGATCAATGCAAGGGTGACAGAGAGCTTTTTTAAGATAAGGTTAACCAAGAAGCTAAAACAAGACCTGGCAGTCTGGGAACGGTCCCTGTCTAACTGTAACAGAGTCAGATTGTGGGTAGATAAGGAAGTGTCCAGCACAGACTTACAATTTACAGATGCAGCAGGCTTAGTGGGTTTTTGGAGCTTTCCTATCTGACGAATGGTGTGCCAAAATATGGCCTACCAAATGCCACCAGCTAGGGCTCACAAAAAACTTAATCAAACTGTTCCCCAAGAGCTTGGCTAACAAGTCAGTGGTGTTCTGTACAGATAACCTGAGAGTTGTGCATACTATTAATATCCTGGCATCTCTTTCAGTCTTCAGACTCATTAGGCAGCTGGTTTTATTATGCATGAAGCACAATATTAGGTTTAAGGATAAGCACGTCCCAAGAGTAAACAATATCATTGCTGATGCTCTGTCCAGGGGTGACAGGAGCAATTTTCTCAAAGTTGACCCAAGGGCATGCCGTAAGGGCGTTAAAATCCCCCAAAACCTTTGGCAGTTAGTAACACACGCTTAGATCATCTCATCAAAAGGGAAACAACATAAAACTCCTCGCATACCTACACACGCGAATGGAGATGGAAGGTAAACTTTGCACAAATGAACAAGCAGGATTTCTCAAGTGCCATATCCTCCTTTTAAGACATTTAAAGGATTCGTAGACCATACAAAGAAATTTGTAGCTGGGGATCCCACTGAAACACAAGAATATTCACTGGCTCAGAAAAAGAGGAGCTGGGGTAAGCAGGTTCTTGTTATTTTACTTATCGCGGGTAACGATCTGACATCTGACAAGTAATCCACTTACAGAGTGAAGCCGAAAAGCTACTGCTGAGATGGCCAGAGTTTACATTAGTTTGGGCAGACACTATACCTAGAAAGGTGTGGCGAGTATCCTACCCATATCCATCCTAGCTGTAGCGACCTTTACAGACAAAACGTGATTCATTTTTCAGATATAGGGTTAAATCTGTTCGACAATGACATTTAAGATTTTATTAACTTGTGGCAAAAGTCCACTTTGGTGGCGGCAAGAGGGGTAAACAAATAGAGTCCCCTCTTTTGATGGTGGTAATACGGCCTTCCCTCCTCCCAATGTTGCCAGCAGACACCCTCTACAGTTCGGTTCCAGTCAGAATGGGCACTGACTTTGTGGTTGGGTCTGGCAATGGCATATGGCTGGGTGCAAGCATACTCCTCCGGTGACTTTGTGGTCAGGCGGTCAATGTCAAGCACTGATTTTGTGGTCAGGCTTGCCAGGGCCAATGGGGATTTTGCCAGAGGCACGCCAGGGTGTGGATGGGGAGGGCCATTGTGATAATGCCCCGTCAATCCTCTGCAATAGCAGCTGGGTGGGGTGGCCCAGCTTGCTATCCATTGTTTTGGTGAGGGGTGGATGGCTAGTCGAGCTCCTAGCCTACCCCTCGGATCCACGTGCCATGCCAGATGCAGGATGATCTGGGCGTTGACTGTATGCTGAGTGTACAGTGACTCATCAGCTGTCCCTGGGCACAGGGAACAGTGCATTAGTAGGGGGACTCCATATTCCAGTTTGTTGTCTTTGCTGTAAGCAATAAACAAGACTTAATTTGCCAAATTTTTATGTTTCAGTCTGTTTTTTTGTCTGCTTACAGAAATAGTTACAATTGGGGCGTGGCCGGCCGTGTAGGGAGATGGACGCCTGAGAGAGGTGCTCCGCCACGAACCCGGCCTTATTAGCGATCTTTAGCCATCCTGCACCATGGGCAGAAATAAAAAGCTGCCAGACGACTCAGAGACTCCTAGAGGCAAGGGAAAGTCTACATCTGCATCGCTACGAGAATTTTTTCAGACGCCGAGAGACCTTACCTCGCAGCTCCCTGAAGGCCCTGAGGCCTCTTCACTGGCTAGCTCGACGGGTACAGAAGACAGCGGACTGAGTAGAGGTGATACCACCTCCACGGATCTCCCAGGCCGGGAGACCGTGCACCGATTATTCTCCTTAGCTCCGTGGAAAGATGACTTTAGCACCCTCATCATGGAACTCAAACACACTGTGAAGGAGGAAGTGGCATCCCTGAGAGCAGAAATTTTGGGCCTAGAGAAGCGGAACAACATGCCCTGTATCTGGCAGATTACCGACGCCGACTAGAAGACCTGGACAACAGGGGCAGACGGCATAACATCAGAGTCCGAGGCCTACCTGAAGCAAGGCCCCAGGTGGAGGAAGATGTGTTCCAGATTCTTATCACGCTATTTCATTCGCTCCTCAATAGGCCCAGTGATGCCGTGGTTGGCATTGACAGAGCTCACAGAGCCCTGCGACCATGTGGCCCCCTGACAGCCCCTCCACGAGATATCATCTGTCCCCTTGTGGATTACCAATTGAAGGAATCCATTATGAAACGTGCAATAGAGGTAGGCTCCTGGCCCTACGAAGGCCATGAGATATCTTTTTAACACAATGTTTCTGTTCTGACCCTACAAACCCGGCGGATACTGTGGCCGTTGACAAGAGAGCTCCAGCGGCGGGAATTGCGCTATAGCTGGGTGAGGATAGCACTCAGCTATTCACACAATCAGTCAGACCACCATTCGTAGTAAACCAAGAAGAACTCTTTTATTTACAAACCCACAGAATTTATATACAATCGCAATTCAATGAGCACCGAACCCAACCCCCAATCCCATCAACCATATCCCATTACAAATCCCATCAGTATACAGGGGATGTATCAGGTGAGGGGATTAAGGAATACAATGGGTTCCCCCACGTGTGTTATCCCCCCTGTAGTGCGGGTGCCGTCTGGGCAGACAGGGCTGTGCTGGCTGATTAAGAGCTCCAGCCGGGTTACCTTATTGTCTCTTTGAAAGCTGGAGCTGCAGCCACATTCAGACTCTGGGCCGAATACACAATAAAACGTCTTATAAAATATTACCTAAACTTCATATGAACATATGAGCCAGCTAGCCTGTCCCTGTCACACTGGGGTTATCCCTTCAGCCTCAATGTGCGCATCAACAACACCGTTCGGTTTCTCCGATATTACCATGGGCTACCGGAGTTCCTGGAGGAGCTCGGACTTTCTGACCTACACATCGCTGATTGGGGATTACCGGAGCTTCATCTGCCTGGGGGGCCGATGGATGACCTGCCGCGTCAGCGTCATGAGACGTCTCGACCGGCCTGATACGCTCCCTACTACTTCGCGCCAAGACACCGAAGTTCGCAGTGGACTTATGCAGGAAAAATAATGACTGTTCCGGGCAGTGAGTAATCTCATGTGGACACCACAAGAAGCTCTCTTGATACCTCTTGGGACGTTCATTTTTCTGACTTACTTGTTTGGGATCTTCCCATTTGCTTACTCGTTTTGATATACACAATACTTACCATTCTTCACACATTACACTTATCTTTTACGTTTGTCTATGGTACTCTCACATAATATTTGCCCTGACAGGGGATGTGGAGCCCTATATATAACGCCACGGGCGTGGCCTGGGACACGCGGTAGCCACTATTGCTCTTACCTGGAGACACACGGCTGCTGTCCTACCCACACAACTGATATGAGGGTTTTTTATTTTTTATTTTTAATTTCGTTTTCTATGGGAGATACTTGTTTCTATTGCTCGACGGTTTAACTTTCCTCCTTGGGGAATGTCTCTCTGTGGGTCTGCTCGGAGAGGTGGTTGTTTATTTATTTTAAAAAAAATGTCTTTATTTTTCTCCGCTTCACACTCTCCCCCGGCATCCGCTCTCCCCCGGCATTCCCCCAGGTCTTTGATACATTTTGGTTGTTTATCTATGCTCCCCTCAATGTTTGTTATTATACAATGGGGTATGCTTCCCCTCTTCGCCTGGGCCTTTTGTGCCCTCCTACATCACAAATTCCATTACACTACTGAGACGACACATTCCTCCAACACTATATGGGCTGTGTGCCTAACGTCACACGCCTACCTTGAGATTTTTTTTTCCAAGATCGCGTCCACATCCTGTGCTTACTCACACTGGAGGTGTCCCCTAGATACACTCCCTACATATCTCATAACATGTGTATATCTCAATACAAGTGTATCATGAATACATTTTGTAGAACACACTACATCTGGAGAGCCACCTGTGTGGCTGATATTTACTATTCATAACCTCCTCTCGCTGGCTGCGTCCGCCTACGGTGTGGCGTTTTCTTTTCCTAGTTCATTGGCTGGAGATGAGACAGGACACCCTATAGTCCTGATGCCCAATGTCACTCCCATAACTTGTAGACCTTCTTGTTCCCCCTCTTTTTTTTTTTCCCCCCAGCTGTTCGCATTATGGGGGACACTCTCTCACATATTGGTGGTTCCTATTCCACTTGACACATTGTGCTCTGTCACTCAATCGATCCTATGTATCTCTGATCGCATTGGTCTTCGATTTGTTTCACCATAGTAAATACTGCATTCGATCACTTATGTTTATGTTTGTTTTGTTCTTATGAAGTTGTTCTGTTTTCTCTGATTTTGTGGGACCTGTATGCTACTCGGGGCTGGGATGTGGCGGTGCCCGAGATGTTGTTCTTTGCTCACCGGTTCCTATCAAGTTCTGGTTCTCCGTACTCCCTTTTCGGACGGTTGGCCCTTGCCCCTTCATCGGGAGTGCCTTAATATATTGGGGTGGCATGTTGACCCAATAGACGCTCCAAGTTCTTTCTTCCTCCCTCTCTTCCCTTTTTCTCTTCACCCTTCCTTCCTCCTATCGACCCCCTCCTTTTTTTTCTGTTTCTTCTTTCTTCTCTCTTGATTTCCTATGGCGTCCACGTTGGCGCAGCAGCCTCGCTTCCTACCCAGGGACCTCAATGTAGTCTCCTTTAATGTAAAGGGTTTAAATATCCCTGAAAAGCGTTCCCATCTGTTGAGAGACCTGAGACACTATAAAGCCTCCATTGTATTTCTCCAGGAAACCCATTTCTAGGCCTCCCGGCCACCCCGGTTACTCAATAATGACTATCCGATAGGGTTTTTTAGCAACAATGTCGCAGCCAAGTCCAAAGGCACAGCCATTCTCTTTGATAAACATACGCCCTTTATTGAGAAGGCCTGCTTAGCTGACCAGAATGGTAGATATGTCTTTGTTAAGGGCACTATAGCTGGCCTCATGTATACCTTCGCTAATATTTATCTTCCCAATAGACAACAACATCGATACCTTTCTAGGTTTTTCCGCCGTTAAGGCAAACGCCATGGAAGCCCCCATCACTTTATCTGAATTAGGTGCGGCGATTAAGGACTCCAAGCTAGGGAAGTGTCCTGGCCCTGACGGGTTCCCCTTGTTCTATTATAAAAAGATGTTAGAGGTATTGGGTCCGCAGCTGGTGCTTTCTCTTAATTCCATATTAGTTGGTGGCGCTATCCACCCACACACGCTTATGGCCACTATTTCTTTGATCCCGAAGGAGGGGAAGGATTTGGAACAGTGCACTAGCTTTCGTCCCATCTCCCTGCTAAATGCTGACCTCAAGTTATTTTTTATAAAATTTTGGATACTCTTCAATTCCGTGCGATCTATGTTTCTGAAATTTATGTGGGGGAAGAAGCGACCCAGAATACAATTTGCGACTCTGTGTAGGCCTAAATTATGTGGTGGTGCTGGTCTCCCTAACCCGCGAGTCTACTATCAGGCATGTCACCTCCGCAGGGCCATGGAGTGGTCACACCGACCCGCCCATAAACTCTGGGTGGACATTGAAACGCGTATGGTGCAGGTGCCCCTGCACCACCGCTTATGGTTATCCATACATCATTTCCGTATGATTGCCCACGAACACCCATTTGTTGCAGCCACTCTCCAAAGCCTCCACTCCCAACACCTGACACACTCCTTAATGACGTACCCCTTGCCTCTGACTCCTGTTCTGAATAACCCGGATTTTCCGCAGGGCCAGGGTAAAGGGTCTTTTCTGACAACAATGCTGACGGACAGAGCCCCGATTTCAGGGTTTCTAGTACCTTTCCCCTATAAATAGAGGATATTTATTATCTCCAACATTTGAAACCCATAGGACTTATACACTCACAGGCCACTTTATTAGGTACACCTTGCTAGTACTGGGTTGGACCCCCTTTTGCCTTCAGAGCTGCCTTAATTCATCATGGCGTACTTTCTACAAGGTGCTGGAAACATTCCTCAGAGATTTTGGTCCATATGGACATGATGCATCACACATTTGCTGCAGATTTGTTGGCTGCACATCCGTGATGCGAATCTCCCGTTCCACCACATCCCAAATTTGCTCTATTGGATTGAGATCTGGTGGCTGTGGAGGCCATTGGAGTACAGTGAACTCATTGTCATGTTCAAGAAACCAGATTGTGACATGGTGCATTATCCTGCTGGAAGTATCCATCAGAAGATGGGTACACTGTGGTCATAAAGGGATGGACATGGTCAGCAACAATACTCAGGTAGGCTGTTGCGTTCAAACGTGTGCAAAGAAAATTCCCCCCACACCATTACACCACACCTGAACCGTTGATACAAGGCAGGATGGATCCATGCTTTCATGATGTTTATGCCAAAGTCTGACCCTGCCATATGAATCTCACAGCTGGAATCGAGACTCATCAGACCAGGCAACTTTCTTCCAGTTTTCCATTGTCCAATTTTGGTGAGCCTGTGCGAATTGTAGCCTCAGTTTCCTTTTCTTGAGGCTACAATTTGCTTCAAGGTTAGACATGTTGTGCGATCAGAGATGGTATTCTGCATACCTTGGTTGAAGCAAGTGGTTATTTGAGATACTGTTGCCTTTCTGTGGTCTCGAACCAGTCTGCCCATTCTCCTCTGACATCAACCACACAACTGCCACTCACTGGATATTTTCTCTTTTTCGGACCATTCTCTTTAAACCATAGAGATTGTTGTGCGTGAAAATCCCAGAAGATCAGCAGTTTCTGAAATACTCAGACCAGCCCGTTTGGCACCAACAACCATGCCACATTCAAAGTCACTTAAATTCCCTTCGTACCCATTCTGATGCTCGGTTTGAACTTCAGCAAGTTGTCTTGACCACGTCTACATGCCTAAATGCATTGAGTTGCTGCCATGTGACTGGCTGTGACCAGTAAGTGTATAGATAAAGTGACCAGTGAGTGTATAGATCAACAACTTCGATAGACTAAGTGCAAAATAGCCAGGATACAATTACTATCAGTTGAAAAGCAGATCTCATGTCTTTTATTCATGAAAGGGTTCATGCTTCTATTTGTTAAAAGGGCTTATATTAGGTAATGGGTAGATTCAATTCATATGTTATAAAAATCATGTCAAATGTCAATAAATAGGATGTATAGTTCTTTAAATTTAAAATTAGGTAGAAAACAAAATATATTGGAAAAAGAAAGTCACTTAGCAGATTACCAAATAATTGCCTACACAATTGAAAACATAGTGTATTTTAATATTATAGTATTATAATACATACATTATATTGCTCTTGAGAATCCCCATACATTACTGCAAAACCTAAATACTACTAAAACACATATGGCTACATACTTAATTATAGGTTAATACATGTATCTTCTATATCAGTGTTCTAAATGAGATTCAATAGATAATGTAGATAGATAAACACCAAGCATATTAAATGCACAGCATAAAGGGGTAAAACCTAAAGTAATGCACTATATGTTCACCAAAAAAAGTGCATTTAGGTTTCAAAGGTATATCCCAAAATAAGACTGAATGTAACACATACTCCATACTAATAATATCACATACATTATACCTCTTGCCTAAAAAAAGTGATGCTACATAAAACTTAAAACAAGAGGAAAAAGTAGCATATATAGTGCATGTCTACGCTTTGTGTGCATGTGTTTTCTTTCTTTTTATATCTCTTTTGATGTATTTTCTCGTTTGCTGTTAACCATCATGTTACTCATTCTGCCTCACAAGTCAAACCCTCCATTTTTTCTGTTTTTAATATCTAAAAATAATACATAGAAAACCACATTGCACTAGAAATATGCCATTAAAAATAGGCTTTTTCAAATGGTAACCAATTCCATTCCCTGGTAGGCCATTAATTATCCATGAAAAAGATTCCATTCTAATTTTATTTGTGGCTACACAATAGAATAATTATATTGTAGAAAAGTCGCCCATCTTCAAAACAAAGGATTTCTCAGTTTAATCATATTATGAAAAGGGCATTGACCAGGGGCATAACTAAAAATGTGTGCTTGCAAAGGCCTGCCTAAAGGGTCCCCTGTTAATTTACTTACAAATATACCCTCCTCATGATTAGCCCTATATCTAAAACATGCTCAAAAACATGCATGTAAAATCACTATTTGCAGCACATTCAAACACAACCTCACAGTTGTATAGCTGTGTAGTCAGTAGAGTGCCCAGTGTTGTATGCTTAACTAATCAGTGTTAAGTGAAGTAGTGTGTGCAAATTGTCCTTGCTTCCTAGTTCCCTGTGGGAGTACAGGCTGCCAAGATGGCGGACCGGCATCTTTTGCTAACCACTGCACATGCGCATGCCAAATGTGCCACAAATGGCTGATCGGGAAAACCTCAGTGTGATGATACAGATACCCAGCCTCTCTCCCAGGATGTATCGTCCAGAAGGGAGTGTTGCTGAGACCGGGGTCAAGTGAGTGACTATATCTCCCCCAGGATGCTGGTCTCAGTAGGGAAAACTTCTGGAGCGAGGTTGAAGGGTCAGTAGCCGGTAGCAGGTTTGACCTGAGCTGGGGTAGACACTGGATAGGGAGGCAAGTATTGATCCCTCTGCCTCCAAGTATAGTCTTTACAGAGGCTGCCGAGTTTTAAGCTCAATGCTGACAGATCCGAAGATCAATGCTGACAGATCCAAAGCTCCCCAGAAATGGACACACACCAAACTCTTGGGGAAGACTTCTCTGTTTATTGCAAGGCAGACAAGGTTATATAGGAAAACAAGGGGTGGGTAAAAAAAGGATGAGATCCTCAGACCCCTTGTGAGACCATATGCTGGTGTGGTTGGCCCTGGGTTCCACCTAATGCAAGACAATGCTAGACCTCATGTGGCTGGAGTGTGTCAGCTCCTGCATGAGGAAGGCATTGATGCCATGGACTGGCCCGCCCGTTCCCCAGACCTGAATCCGATTGAGCACATCTGGGACATCATGTCTCGCTCCATCCACCAACGCCACGTTACACCACAGACTGTTCAGGAGTTGGCGGATGCTTTAGTCCAGGTCTGGGAGGACATCCCTCAGGAGACCATCCGCAACCTCATCAAGAGCATGCCCAGGTGTTGTAGGGAGGTCATATGGGCACGTGGAGACTTGTTTTAAGGACATTACGACAAAGTTGGATCAGCCTGTAGTGTGGTTTTCCATTTTGATTTTGAGTGTGACTCCATATCCAGACCTCCATGGGTTGATAAATTTGATTTCCATTGAGAATTTTTGTGTGATTTTGTTGTCAGCACATTCAACTATGTAAAGACGAAAGTATGGCATACGATTAGTTCATTCATTCAGATCTAGGATGTGTAATCTTAGTGTTCCCTTTATTATTTTGAGAAGTGTAGTTTCTTTCTTAGTACTCTGGGCTCGGTTATCCGTTGTATTTGATCGGCTTGTCTTAAGGGACGCTATGGGCTCCATCGGGACCGGCTCCGTGAACTGTTCTTGGAGCCGGCCAGATGGCTCTGTGCGTTCTCGGATAGACTTTGTGAGCGGTAGAGCATCAGCAGTGCTCCATGGTGCCCTGCTACTTCTCAGACCACAGGGCTGTTCGGCTTCAGTGTGCCCTGGGCAAAGGGTTTCCTCCTGGTCCAGGCTCCTGGAAGCTGAACTGTGCCCTGTTAGAGAAGCAAGAAATCATGGACGAGCTGCGTTATGTATATTCGGATTGTGTCGGTACCAAGTATCTGTTCCCCACTGTAGCCCAGTAGTGGGAGTTTACTAAAGTAAAGCTGCGCTCTTTCTTTCAGGCCAAAGGAAGACTCCAGGCGTGTGAGCGGAAGAGGAAATTCAGACGGCTGCAACGTAAGATGCAGTCCCTGTTGGACGAGGAGCTGGAGGAGACCAAAGAAGGCCTGAAAAGGCACTTTGAGGAGGATAATAGGGAGAAGCATACATTGTGCCACCAAAAATAATGACAAAAGGGGCCTGCAGCATGTGTTTCAAATGACAAGCTTAGGGTCATGTCTAAAAATGCTCGCAGTTTAGAGAATATGATTCATGAACTTGTCACAGTAGTGGCAACTTAGAATGTTGATTCTGTGGCTGTTGCTGAGACATGGAATAAATGACTGGGACATAGCAATACCAGAGTACTGTTTATATAGAAAAGCCTGGGAGGGCAAGAAAGGGGGGGGCTATATGTCATTACATTACAATTTGGTAAAAGTATAGTAACTCGTGTAGGTGTGATTTACAGACCCTCTGGCCAAGTAGAAGAGTTAATCAACTAATTCAGGAAATAGCAAAATTGACATTGAAAGGGGAAGTTATAATCATGGGCAGCTTTAATCTTCCTGATGTGAACTGGAAAACCAAAATAACTGTTGTGCCAGGAGTACAGATATTCTAAATTTCCTAGTGGGATTATCTCTAAAACAAGTAGTTGAGGAGCCAACTAGTAAGGAGGCCATAAAAGATTTAGTCTTCACATGGAGATATGGTATCTGATATTACTGTTGGTAAAAGTTTGGGATCTAGTGATCATCACACCACACAAAAATAAAAGTTTTAGAGTTTAGAAAAGCTTTTCTAAAATGAGAATATGAGTCATTTTTTAGTAAAAAACCCAAATAGTTAGCATTTAGTAAATACAAAAAAAAACAAAGTGAGAAAGATAGACTGATCAATAAGATTAGGCAGAAAGAGGCAAAGCTCCCTCAATAAATATTTCTGTTCAGTTTGTACAGATGAAAATGAAGCAAAGGGACCATATTGGGAAAAATACCTGTGTCATTTGATACATATGAGTTTATTGAAGAAGAGGCTCTACTTCAGCTGTAAGGTAAAGACAAATAAGTCGAGGGTGTCTGATGGGATACACATTATTATAAGAGATTAGTGGTGTACTAGCAAAACTATTAATGGATTTATTTAACCAATTATTGTTAATGGGAATAGTCCCTGAAGATATGAAATTAGCAAATGCTGTGCCCATTCACAAGAAAGGCAGTAAGGAGGAGTGGCAACTACAGACCTATCAGTCTTACATCAGTAGTGGGGAAATTATTGGAAACTGTGTTAAAGGATAGGATTGTGGAGTATCTAGTCCCATGCTTGATTGGTCAAAAACAGCAGGGGTTTACTTCAAGAAGATCATGCCAAACTAATCTTATTGATTTTTTTGATTGGGTGACTATAATAATTGATCAAGGTGGTGCAGAAGACATTGTATATCAAGATTTTGGTAAGGCTTTTGACACTGTCCCACATAGAAGACTTATAAATAAAATACAATCTCTGAGTTTGGATTCAAATATTGTTGAATGGATTAAAGAGTGGCTGAGTGACAGACAACAGAGGGTTGTAATCAATGGACCATATTCAGAGCAAGGTCTTTTTACCAGTGGGTAACTCTGGGACAAGAGATCATTACGTGGATATTTAATATTTTCATTAGTAATAATGCAGAATGTCTTGATGGTAAGGGGTATCCTGACTTGTATCCACGGCAGCGGGGTGTCCTGTCTTGTATCCCCTGCAGCGGGGTGTCCTGTCTTGTATCCCCGCAGCGGAGTGTCCTTAGCTTCCATACTCCCAGCCTGCAGCATCCTGCACGTGATTCTAGTGATATATTTCATGCCTGCTCCAGGGTGCCTGCAGGATATCACTTTGTTTCCTTTTGGATTACATCTGCTGTTATGTCAGGGCGCTGGTATATGGCTGCACAACCCTAGGTGCGCAACACCTGGGTGAGTGTGGTCGCCCTGCAACCAGGCCCTGTCCAACTCCGCTACTGCACCGTAACTCCTGCACATAATCTTTGGGCACACTGGGTCAATGCAGTCATCTCTATGGACCTGGTCCGTTACAGTCACTTCTGCAAAGTACCACAGAGGTTTCTTTAATTTTCTGCTCTTACTGAGAAGTCTAATATAATGTTCTGTTGCCTTCAATAATTCGACTTTTAAATAAACCAATTTCTCCTTGACCCCAGTCTGATAATGACTCGTTTACACATATTCTAATTTCAGAAAAGTCAGGTTTTCTAAAATCTAAAAAAATGTTTTTGAGTGGTGTGACTCCTGTTTGTATATTAAACCACACCGACTGATGATCACTGGATCCCAATTTTTCACCTACAGTAATATCTGATACCACATCTCCATTACACTGAATCTGATCCTTACAAATTGGCTCCTCAACTACTTGTTTTAAAGTTAATCCCAGTACGGAATTTAGAATATCTTGACACAACCAGCTACTTTGGTTTTCCAGTTCACATCAGGAAGGTTAAAGTCATCCAGCATTATAACTTCCCCCTTCAATGTCATTTTAGCTACTTCCCCAATTAGTAGATTATCTAACTCTTCAATCTGTCAAGAGGGTCTATAAATTTATTAAGTGCAATAGTTATTGTACCAATTTGCTATGTAACCCAAACTGATTCTATGTTCTCCTCACTAACTTGTATAAGATTTTATGTTACCTTTCACATATAGGGCCACCCCTCCTCCTTTCTTACCTTACCTGTCTTTTCTATATAAAGAGTACTTTAGTATTGCTATGTCCCAGTCATTTCTCTCGTTATACCATGTCTCAGTATCAGCTACTAAATCAACATTTCTGCCTTTAACTCCTGTGCCTCAACAGATAAAGTGCTAACGAGGAAATTGAATCCTTAAAGAGATGTAGGATTGCTGAGGAAAAAAAACTATTCTTCTTAACAGCCAGTGGAGCAGCTCATCTAGCTTAGAGAGGATCCAGAAGGAAGGGAAGCCCAGGCAGATTGTCTGGGGTATATGTAGTGAGAGTCACCCAGCAGATGATTGCCTCAGAAAACCCATGCTAAGGGCTTCTTTCGTGCCCAACCTGGTAAAAGAGGGTACCCCAGTGATAATAGACAAACTCAGTGAGGTGTTGCATTGTTATCTGGATAGGCTGAAAGCTGAGGGCTTTTTCATAGTTTTAAAATCCATGTAAAGGATGTTGTGGTGGATAGAGCTAGCCTAGAAAATTTAAGTCAGCGGAAGAATACCCGGACATAGTAAAAGAAAAGCTAGCCAAGGAGTTAGGACTTGGTAGGATACTTTTCAATAGTCCTTATATTCCAGATGTCTGTATTTCACCACTAGGAGTGGTACCTAAGAAGAAGGCAGGAATGTTCAGGCTCATTCAACACTTGTTAAGGGTAGTTTAGTAAATGACACTTTAGATAAGGAGGTATGCAGTGTGCTCTACCAATCATTTGAAAATGCCCTGGAAATCATCAGGGATATAGGCCTGGAGGCCTAAATTTGACATTGCCAAAGTTGACATTGAAACAGCTTGCAGGTTACTTCTTTTGCACCCAGACAGTTTTATGTTGATATATTTTTGCCTATGGGCATTTCATGCCATTCAGGGCACAGCCCTGTGGTTTACTATTGTCTGCCTTACTAAATTCTGCCTGTAGGGTGAGAATATTCAGTCATAGACAGGAACAATTCCATGGCAGGGGTTACAAAGAGCTTTTTTAAGATAAGGGTAACCAAGCAGCTAAAGCAAGACCTGACCCTTTCAGACGGGTTTCTTTCCAATTTTAACAGGGGTATGTTGTGGATAGACAAAGAAGAGTCCAGCGCAGATTTACAATTACCATATTGGCTCAATTATAGGCCGCACCCTTAAAGATTGGTGCTATTTTCAAGAAAAAAATATTTTTAGAGTAAAAATACACAAGTGGAATGGTAAAACAGTATTTTACCTAATGAACAGGAATACATATATTTTAAAATTTTTGGTATCTATTATGCAGTTAGTCAGCATATGTTATATACAAACAGAAATGTGGAAAAGCAATAGCCATTTTAAGGTCCCCTCTTAATTCATGATGCACCTTACTTATAGATATGCCTCTCTGCTCCCCTGATATGCCACTCTGCTCCCCTGATATACCATTCTGCTCCCCTGATATGCTTTATGCCCCCCAGATATGCCACTCTGCTACCATGATATGCAACTCTGCCTCCTGATATGCTTTATGCCCCCAGATATGACACTCTGCCCCCCCGATATGCCACTCTGCCTCATAATATGCTTTATGCCCCCCAAATATGCCACTCTGCCCCAGATATAATACTCTGGTCCCTAGATATGGCACTCTGCTCACTAGATATGCCACTCTGCCCCCCCCCAACTTACCAATGCATCCCCAGACTCCCTGGTGTCTAGAAGGGCAGCTGCTGGACGACTGCACGATGCATGTAGATAACCTCTTCCGCCAGGGCTTTTATGCATCGGGCCAGATGTCCACTGGCTGCCGGAGAGGAGGATCCAGGTCCCCTGTAGCCCTTCGGGCGATCTGCATCCTAACCCTGCTGCTTGCCCGCTGCAGGGCTAAATAAAAAAGAAAAACACACGTGGGGCGTCGGGTGATACTAATTGCGCATCCCTGCGCTAAACCCTGATTATAGGCCACAACCCCTTTAAAGTCTTAAAGTGTGGGGGCGTGGCCTATAATCGGGCCAATATGGTATTTACTGATGCAGCTAACTGGTGAATGGGGCTCACAAAGAATTTGACATTCATTGAACTGTTCCCCGTCATTATAGCTATGGAAATTTAGTGGACTAACCTGGTCAACAAGTGTTTTTTAGACAGATAATCTGAGTGTAGTACATGCCACTCTTCCAATCATCAGGCTCTTTAGCATTTGGTCTTATTATGCATGAACCACAATATCCGTTTTAAGGCATGTGCCAGGAGTCAACACTACTATTGTAGATAGTAGAGGGCCATTTCTAAAAAATCCTGGCAGACCTACATACGCAAAGGTAATAGAGAGTAGACTTGTGCATTCATATTCGGGTGAACATGAAAACGAACACAAAGGGTGCGTTTTCGTTGTTCAGCCCGAATACCAAAGAAACGAACATGGCGGTGGCCAAATGTACATGAAGACAAAGACACACAACAAGAAGAATCTTCCTCTTCGTTAATCTACTGATCTCCTATGTCCCTTCCCATCTAGCCTACCTTATCTACGCAGCATTGCAGGGGTTATCAGAAGCAGAAATCCATAGGTTCGCGCAAGGAGTTAAAGGTACCAATAGAGTTGCTCGTACGGACCTTTAACTCTTGGAGCGGGGAGACCAGGATTTTAAAAGTCAGGGGGATTGTCTGTTTGGGGATGGCATATTGAGTGCCCATTGGAGTCCCCATTTTTTGGAGATAAAAGTCCTGTCCAAATGGGAAGTAGTTGTGGTCGAGGATAAACTGTATTCGTTTTGTTATGGGTTCCATTCCTAGGTTCTCCTGTTCTAGGTATTTGCGGCAAGCTCCTATACTGTCGCAATGGGGAATGTTGGTATAGAGGGATTCTACATCCATGGTAGCAAGAATGGTGCCCTCAGGAACTGTGCCAACATTGGTAAGTTTGTTTAGAAGATCGGTGGTGTCTTGGAGGTAACTGGGCAATCCTTTTACTAAGGGTTTAAGGATTTTTTCAACCCAGCCAGAAATGTTTTCTGTAAGGGTTCGACTACTGAAGTTATGGGTCTTCCGGGGTTTCCCTCTTTGTGTATTTTGGGGAGCATGTAGAAGGAGCCCACTTTGGGTTCATTTGGCACCAAGCCTTCCATCTGTTGTCTGATGTTGGGCGGCAGTCCTTTTATGGTTTTCTTGAGTGTTTTAGTGTAGGTGTTTGTGGGGTCCTCCTGAAGTTGGATATAGTGTCTTTCATCAGAGAGTTTGTGTGCTTCTTTTATGTAATCCTCAGTGTCCATAATAACTACAGCACCTCCCTTGTCTGCTGGTTTAATTGTAATGTCTTGATTTTTCTTAAGTGATCTAATGGCCTTCTGTTCCTTTGTAGTTAAGTTGGAAGTTTGTTTCTCTAATATTTCCGAGTTGACTCTGTCTAAAGCTCTCTATATATCGGTCGAGTATAAGGTTATATCCTGGTTTTGGAGTCCAAGTGGATTTCTTTGTAGTCAATTTGTTGTGTCTTTCCATTGTGTCAATGGTTTCATTGTCCGTTCTGTCATGAAAGAATTCCTTGAGTCTAAGTTTTCGAAATAATTCCTCCATATCGCTGCACAGGGTTATTTTATCTAGAGGTCTAGATGGGCAAAATGATAGACCTTTAGAGAGTACATCCCTGTTTGGTATGTAAGTGGGGAGGTTGATCACACAGCTTTGTTCGGTTGGTTTGGGAGGTTCTGTTGAAAACCCCGAAATTAGCCTTATTGTCTGTAATTTCTTCTTCTTTGTGTTGATGAGTGCTTTATGGAGTTTTTTTATAGTACTGCTGTAGATGTCCTCTGTGGTTGGTTCCAGTTGTTCATTGAGAGTAGATATCTCTGTGTTAACTTGTACACAAGCAGAGGCGTATACAGGGTATGGCAGCTATGGCACGTGCCATGGGCGCCATCCCAAGGGGGGCGCCGGTGAGCGGCTTTAAAATGCCGTTTTTTTGGGGGGTTTTTTGATGCGGAGGAGAGAGAGGGGCACCTAGCAACCGCTCGGCGCCCCTCATTCTCCTCCACGAGCCCTCTACCCCCGTCCTGGTGCCGGCATTTCGTGCAGAGCGCCGCAATATGCCTGCATATTGCGGCGCTCAGCAGTGAAACAGCCGGAACCAGCGAGCGGCTTTTAGACACTGATGCGGATGAGAGAGAGGGGCGTCTAGCTCCCCAGCATAAAGCAAAAAGCTGCTCGCTGGTGCCCGCTGCTTCACTGCTGGGCGCCGCAATATGACGTCATATTACGGCGCTCAGCAGTGAAGCAGAGGGGGATAGAAAGTGATAAGGGAGGGAGAGGGGGATAGAAAGTGATAAGGGAGGGAGAAGGGGGTAAAAAGTGATAAGGGAGGGAGAGGGGGGTAGAAAGTGATAAGGGAGGGAAGGGGGTAGAAAGTTGATAAAGGGAGGGAGAGGGGGTAGAAAGTAATAGGGGAGGGAGAGGGGGTTAGAAAGTGATAGCGGCAGGGAGAGGGGTTAGAAAGTGATAGGGGAGGGAGAGGGGGGTAGAAAGTGATAAGGGAGGGAGAGGGGGTAGATATAAGTAAAGAGTGTGCATTAATGTGTGGATGCATTGAGTGAATGAGGGAGAGCATGAGTTAATGTGTGGATGAGTTGTCTGAATTAAAGTGTGAATTAGTGAGTGACTGTAAAAGTGTTTGTGTATCATAGATGTAAAGTTGTGGATCTGCAAAGATGGAGGTTTGAGCCTTGGGGACCAAGATGGCACAGGCAGGGTGTATATGGGACAAAGATTGCACAGGCCGGACTGTTTGGGGACAAAGTTGACTTGTGCTGGGCTATTTGGGGACAAAGATTGCATGTGTGTTATCTGGGTGCTGGTCTGGTTCTATGTGGGCAGTGTGGATGCCAGGGTTGGCTATGGGGTGTGCAACCTGTGATCTATGACTGTAATTTAGGGGTTTTTAAATATACCTTTTAATGCTGTGTTTTTATGCGAATTCCAATTGATCTTTACCTGCAAAGCTGGGTTTTTGTGTTATTCTGTAGATCCATATGTGCTATGCTATGTTTCCATACATTATTTATGTGTACCTGTAAATACAGGGTTAATATGTCTTATTCAGTTGATTAATACCTGCAATGCTGTTTCCATGTATTTATTTGATCTATACCTGCGATGCTACGTTTCATATATTATTGTATACCTGCAAATACAGGATTTGTATGTCTGATTCTGTTTATTTGATATATACCTTCAGTGCTGAGATCACAAGTGAATTTCAATTGATCTGGGTTTCTGTGTTGATCTATACCTGCTATCTGCAGCAGGGACTAATTATATATATATGGGCAGCAGGGGCTAGTAAATGGGTTTTAGATATTTGGACAGGGGCACAATTTCAGTGCTTGCCATAGGCGCTATTTTCAGTAGATACGCCTCTGCATTCTTGGGCTTAACTTCATCCCTGACTTTGCCGCCACCATTACTGTCTCGTCGACTGAGCTCACCAAAGCTAAAGGCCCGGTTATGGTTAAGTGGAGCCCAGAAGCAGAACATCCCTTTCAGGTCTTGAAAGAGGACTTGTGTTCCGACCACGTTTTGGTAGTTCCGGATTTCTTTATTAAAATCAATAAAAATAATAATAATAAATAACAAATAAGACAAAATACCCTGCACTCACGTAATTTTTTTTAGAAGTGGGCTCTCTGCGGATTATAGCTCCCACCACCGTCAGCCAAGCTAATGATAAGGGTTATGGAAGTTGTGACCCAAAAAATGCAGAAAAGCAAAAAGCTAGCATACTTGCAAAAATGTATATTTTTTTCCCTCTAAACTGTGTTTATATAGTTTGTTAACATTTAACCCTTTATTTTCGGTGTGCCTACCTTGCCTTATTGAGTGTGTCATGTAGTCTGCCCTGTAGATTTTAAAACATATACAAAAATCTCTGTTCACTCGCTTCGCATTTTGTTAAATGATAAAAATAAACTATTACGATATCTTTGCATATCTATTCTCACTTTACAGCATTTTTCGCAATGCACTAAACATTTTGCACCCTACTATACATATTACTTTGTGTGGTTGGCATTTGTAACTTAATAAAAATGAAATACACCAGGCATCCCTGTAATGTAGGTAGCTGATACATTGGTACTTGAGCACTCTCTAGTGGCCAAAACATATAACTACAAAGAGAAAACTAATTTTAATTATTGATATTTTCTTAAGACAGCATTTACACTATATGGACAAACGTATTGGGACACATCTCTTAAGTATTGAATTCTGGTGTTTCAATCAGAACCAATGCCACAAGTTTATATAATAAATCACCTCGCCATGCAGTCTGCATTTATAAACATTTGTGAAAAAAATGGGTCGTTCTGAAGAGGTCAGTGAATTCAAGCGAGGCACTGTGATAGGATGCAACCTTTGCAATTAGTCAGTTTGTTAAATTTCATCCCTGCTAGATATTCCATGGTCAACTAAAAGTGATATTATTGGAAAGTGGAAGCGTTTAGGAACAGCAGCAACAAGTAAACCACGTAAAGTCACAAACCTCCACTGGCATTAATATCAGCACAAAAAGTGTGCAGCAGGAGCTGAGAAGCCTCACATCACTAAGTACAATTTATATTGAAAAGACAGAAAAGGCAAGAAAGGGGGAGGGGTGGCCCTATATGTAAAAAATAACATAATATCTAACCTTACACAAGTTGGCGAGGAGAACATAGAGTCAGCTTGGGTTATATTACAATTTGGTAAAATTGTAACTTGTGTAGGTGTGATTTATAGGTGATTATCAAGTAGAAGAACTAGATAATCTACTAATTGAGGAAATGGCTAAAATGACAATGAAAAGGGAAGTTATAATTATGGGTGACTTTAATCTTCCTGATGTGAACTGGAAAACGAAAGTAGCTGGTTGTGCCTGGATTGCAGGTCTTCTAAACTCCCCAGGGGCGTACCTAGAGTATTTGGCACACGGGGCGGATCCTGTATGTGGCACCCACACACAAAAAAATTGTGCTGGCAAGAATATTTATTTCACAAATTTGAAAACTGTATGTAAACTGGAAAAAAATAGAAACCTGAAAAAATAATTAACTTATAAATAAATTAAATAAGTTTAAATAAAAAAACCTTTACTGAACAGATATGGTACAGCATAACTCCCATTACTATATACTGAGCCAGACATTGACGGTAGTGCAGCATAACCCCTATCACTATACGGTAAACCAGACTTTGGCATGGTAGGCCTCTGTCCCTAAAACAGCCTGGGTGTGCCACCGCTTCCACTGAAGCAGCCTGGCTGTGCTACCTCTGACACTGAAGCAGCTTCCCTGTGCCACCCCTGCCCCTAAAACAGCCTGGCTGTGCCATCTCTACCCTGAAGCAGCCTGCCTGTGCCACCTTTGCCCCTGAAGCAACCTGCCTGTGCCACCTCTGCCCCTCTAAACGGCCTCCCTGTCCAGTTTCTGATATCTGTTAATGGATATTTCTGTAGGTGAAAGTTTGGGATCTAGTGATCATCAGTCTGTGTGGTTTAATATACAAACAGTGACACCATAGTCACACCACACAAAAACAAAAGTTTTAGAGGGGTCACTATCAGACTGGGGGTATTTAAATGGAGTCCAGGAGAAATTGGATTATTTAAAAGTTGAATTATTGAAGATAACAGAAAATTGTATTAGGCTAGTCAGTAAGAGTAAAAAATTAGAGAAACCACTGTGGTACGCCGCAGAAGTGGCCAAAATTGTAAGAAAGCAAGAAGTTAGCCTTTAGTAAATACAAAAAAAAAACAAAGTTGGGAAGATAGACAGTTCTATCAGATTAGGCAGAAAGAGGCAAAGCAAGTTATAAGAGTTGCCAAATCACACACAGAAGAGAGAATTGTCCTGTCAGCAAAAAAGGGAGAAAAAAGGGAAAAACATTTTTTAGATATATATAAATCAGAAAAGGAAAGTAAAACAAGGAGTGGTAAGATTAGAAACAAAAGAAGGAAGGTATGTAGAAGAGGATAAAGGTCTAGTTTAGTGATTAAAAGAGCTTGGTGGTGTACTAAAAAAATGGATTTATTTAACGAATCATTGTTAACGGGAATCGTCCAGAGGATTGGAAAGTAGCGAATGTTGTGCCCATTCACAATAAAGGCAGTAAGGAGGAGTCGGGCAACTACAGGCCAGTAAGTCTTACATCTGTAGTGGGGAAATTAATGGAAACTATGTTAAAGGATAGGATTGTTGAACATCTGAAGTCACATCTGAAGGATTGTTGAACATCTGAAGGTTTACCTCAGGAAGATCATACCAAACTAATCTTATTGTTTTTTCGATTGGGTGACTAAAGTTATTGAAAAAGGTGGTGCAGTAGACATTGTGTATCTGAATTTCAGCAAGGCCTTTGACATTGTCCCACATAGAAGATTTATCAATAAACTTCAATCTCTGATTTTAGATCCCAATATTGTTGAATGGATTAGGGAGTGGCCGAGTAAGAGAAAACAGAGGGTTCTAGTCAATTGGGTATATTCGGAATAAGGTCTTGTTACTAGTGGGGTACCTCAGGGTACCTGTACTTGGACCCATTCTCTTTAATATATTTTTATTAGCGGTATTGCAGAAGGTAGTCATGGTAAGGTATGTCTTTTTGCTGACAACACAACATTTTGCAAACAGGCTTGATGTTCCTGGAGGGATAAGTCAAATGGCAAATTATTTGGGTAAACTGGAAAATGGTCAGAGTTGTGGCAACTGGCATTTAATGTGGATAAATGCAAAGTAATGCATCTAGGGCATAAAACCCACAGACAGAGTATATCATTTTGATACTGTCCTAACCTCAACGCGGTTAAATAGCCGTCTGTTGGCAAAAGGAGTTGTGCTGAGTGGGAGTGTTTTTTTTTTAATTGACTGCTGCAAGGACAAGTATGCTGATGGAGTAGTGTGGACAAGGGCCTGTTGCCGGCATACAGTGTTTGCTCGCCCATCTGACTCTGATTAGCTTCTTTTAATGGATCTTACATGCAAGTCAACCATTTGCTATGCTTTTAAAGATGTTTTTAGTACGTTATATTATTGGGGTACATTTTTTTTTTGTCGTTTTATGCTATATTTGCTTTCTTTGGAATTTTTACAGTTCCTTTGATCACCTGTACACCACCATTAGAACCCCTTCTTTGCCAAAATGTAGGGTAGAGATATACAATGCCTTTATATACTAGAGTCCATATTTTGGTGGCTCTAGTAAATGTGAGTATATAATCATACAGATTTTCATTACGATATACAAGTTAACAAAACAGATTTATTTTATGCATTTTATGTTTCATGTTTCCATGTTGATTTAAACATTATAAGAACATTGTTTCATTTGTTTCTTTTCTTCTATATATATCTTTTTCTTTGTGCAACACTTTATTATTATTATTATCTTTCATTTATTTAGCACCAACAATCTATGCAGCGCTTAATACAATACACCACCACCACTTTATTTTCTTTTTTATGTGTCTGGGTATGTTAGGATGTATGACAATGTGTGTGGATATGTTAGTGTGTGTCTAAGTATGTTAACATATCTCTGGGTATGTTAGTTTGTATGTCTGTGTTTGTCTGGGTATTTTGGTGTGTGTCTGCTTATTTGTTGATAAAAGATGAGAGTTGGTACCGTGTTAGCCGTAGAATTATAGGAGACAAATGGAGTTTGAATGATACCTTTATTAGCTAACTGAGTAAATATAGATAGCAAGCTTTCAGGACCCCTCAGGTCCCTTCATCAGGCATGTTATACAATAATGTGAAAAACCTCTCTTTAAGTATCAGACAAATAGCATGGTTACAATTGGGAAGCAGATAACATCAAAATGTCTAAGACAAGGTTCTTTGATCAGTCAATAGTGTTAAAATCAGAGGTGGATTGGAGTCATAAAAGGAGGTGTCAGGAGGTCTTCACAACTCTAATGGGGTCAGGTTGTGTGCATGTCTGGTTTGTTATCTGCAAAGTGATAATGGGACTTATTTGTGTGATTCTGGATATGTTGGTGTGTGTGACTGTTTGTGTCTGAGTTTACCAGTGTGTGTGTCTGTGTGTGTGTGTGGGGGGTATGTTAGCGTGTGTGTTTGTAAGTGTGGGTTTATGTTCGGATGAGTGTCTGTGTGTCTGAGTATTTTTGTGTGCCTGGATATATTACCGTATATTCCGGCGTATAAGACGACTTTTTAACCCCAAAAATTCTTCTTAAAAGTGGGGGGTCGTCTTATACGCCGGGTACTTACCAAGCCGGAGGTTCCCACGAAGCCACCAATCTCTCTAATCACTACGCGCCGGCTATTGATGCCGAGCGCAGGGATGCCGTCATGTCCCGGCGCCCGGCATCAATTGCCGGCGTAGTGATGAGGGAGCAGGGAAGCCCGAGGTCTGGCACTTCAGACCTCGGCTTCCCTGCTCTCTAATCACTACGCGCCGGCTATTGATGCCGAGCGCAGGGATGCCGTCATGTCCCGGCGCTCGGCATCAATTGCCGGCGCGTATTGATGAGGGAGCAGGGAAGCCCGAGGTCTGGCACTTCAGACCTCGGCTTCCCTGCTCTCTAATCACTACGCGCCGGCTATTGATGCCGAGCGCAGGGATGCCGTCATGTCCCGGCGCCCGGCATCAATTGCCGGCGCGTAGTGATGAGGGAGCAGGGAAGCCCGAGGTCTGAAGTGCCAGACCTCGGGCTCCCACAACAGGATGGAAGAAAGAAGACAGAAGATAAGGTAAGAGATGGGGAGAAAGGGGGGAGAAATATATATATATGTATATACACACACACACACACTGGTGTGTATTGTCTCTTATATATATATATATATATATATATATATATATATACTCTACATACA
>VKOC01021206.1:0-10323 GCA_009364415.1 Spea multiplicata | reverse complement strand
TAGGGGGGGCCATGGCCCCCTCTGGCCCCCCCCTGCCGACGCCACTGGCTCCTGGCAGAGAGCCTCATGGCATTTAAGAGTATGGTTATCATTCATGCATCAAGAATTGTAGAATTAGAGGATGATTAAAGCATCACTGTTACATTGACCACTCCTGCCTATATCCTACAACTTGATTCTGATAAATCTCAAAGCTCCTTTCAAAAGTAAAGCAACTTTAAACAGAGAATAGAAAGTTCTGTATGTACCAGTTGCATATCTCCCACAGTTCTGATTTCCAGGCACAGACAGTGGTGATAATGGGTCAGTTGGGGAGATCCTTTGATTTCCTCTGACTGTCCAAGGGAGCTGTGAAATGAATGTTGCAGTAAAGACATTGTTGCTCTTTGGAGACATTTAGTTTAAAAGTGAAGGGCTGTTTTACTGTTTGGAGTGGTAGAGCCATCATCCTCTAATCAATGTCCTTTCCTGAAGTCTGTCCCTTCTCCTCTCCCAACATGGGTGAGCCGAGGGCCAGAAGTGCCTGGATGCAGGGTATTTTTGATGTCCTACATCATAGGTGGGCATGAACAAATAATAGTATTGCAGTGTTTATACACTTACTGCTACACATGTTCAATTGCTCGTTAACACAAATAGATAATCAGCCAATCACATGACAGCAACTCAATGCATTTAGGCATTTAGGATGTGGTCTACCTATCAATGTTTCAGGCTGCTGTTGGTGTAATGGTGCGGGGGACATTTTCATAGCACACTCTGGGCCCGTTAGTAACAATTGATCATCGTTTAAATGCGATAGCCTACCTGAGTATTGTTGCTGACCATGTCCATCCCTTTATGACCACAGTGTACCCATCTTCAGATGGCTACTTCCAGCAGGATAATGCACCATGTCACAAAGTTCACATCATCTCAAACTGGTTTCATGAACATGACAATGAGTTCACTGAACTCCAATGGCCTCCACAGTTACCAGATCTCAATCCAATAGACCACCTTTGGGATGCGGAGCCACGGGAGATTCGCATCATGGATGTGCAGCCGACAAATCTGCAGCAACTGCGTGATGCCATCAGGTCCATATGGACCAAAATATATATGGAATGTTTCTAGAACCTTGTAGAAAGTATGCCATGAAGAATGAAGGCAGTTCTGAAGGCAAAAGGGGGTTCAACTCGGTACTAGCTAGGTGTATGTATGTGTGTATGTATGTGTATATATATATATATATATATATATATATATACACACACACACAAAGTAGAACCTGAAAATCAGGTATGACTGATTTGGAAATCTTCTCAAAAACAGTAAGAAAATGCCTGGGTCTTAAGTTAATAAAACCCAAAACATTTTATTTTATGTTCCTTTTTAACTAACCCTTAAGAGTTAATATTTTTTATTTATATTTTAAATGTATATTGTGTTGTTGCTGTGTTGGAGAGTAAGTGGGGAATTAGATAGGGTTAGGATTATGTTAAGCAAATTTAAAGAATATAAAATGGTTTCCAAGTCAGGTCAAGTTAAAAAATATATTTTTCCCATTTATACCAGCTGTGTACAATAAATATGCCTATTACACTGTAAAAAATGTGTTTTCAAAGATCTTATTTTTAACAGAATATTATTCACAAAAAATGAATGTATAGGGCTTTAAAAAGACCTACCACGTCCTCCAGAAAAAATATAACCTTTGTGACTACACTTTTGGTTCTTAAGGGGTTAAACATAGCATTATACATTACTTCAAAGATGACATAATATCTGTAATAAAATCATAGCATTTCTTTATGAATATTTGCATTTAATAGTCTAGTGTATCTGTGACAGTGTGAACCCCAGGGAAATGATTAGCATGGCATCTGAGTACAGCTGCTATGCAGATTATACATATGGGTCCCTGGGGTGGAGCAATTGGAGAGCAGGGTGGGCCAATGCTCCATTTCCCCATTTTGTGGAAACTCCATGCCGGGTTTTCCAGGAGGCAAGAAGTCCACAGGATCCGGTCCGGGATTTCTATGAGGCTGGCATCAGGCACAGGTGCTGGACATTAAAAACCCCTGGAGCCTGATACTCAGAGAGACTGTTGGGGGAAGAGGAAGTTCCCTGTGCTCCCAGGGCAAGGAGAGGCCCTGAAGAAGACAATCCCTGAGCCAAGTGAGGCAATACCTGCCTGGACATTTTATGTGTTGTCTGGGGGAGGTTTTCCAGAGCCTGGCGTAGCTGGGTCTGGCTGGGAGGTTGAGATAGTGGGTGATTAGGCCGGTCAGTCTGGACCAGTGTAGTTTAGTTAGAGAGGGCTCCAATTGGGAGCTAGGTTTTCGTTTTATGATTTGGTTTTGGGGTTTAAGCGGTTAAAATAAAGAGCTGTTTTTTTACACACTGGTGTTCCTGACTCTGATTGCCCTAGAGGACTGTGCTTAGGACCCCTAAAAAGTGACATGTGTGGCCCTCATGCTATAGGGTTTGTCACAGTATCATACAAACAAAATACACATCGATATACACACTAACCGGTCATAACCAATGTGGACCAATGTGGACCTAAAGAAGAGTAGCCAGACCATCACATTTCTTTTTTTATTTATGTAATTTTTTATTATCAAAATTGCCAAAATTAGGTTTCTCAGTTTGTGCATTATCCATAGTTCCAATTTAGACATATAACAAGTTATACATTGTCAGTAGTTGTGTGGTTCCAATAATCTAAATTATACATATGAATGCATATAATAAGTAGTCATTTCCCATAATTTCACATTTCCAAAGTAACCTTTATATAAAGCAAATCTATCAGTAGCCAGATACACATAGCTAGTCCATTCTTATAGAAATCATTCATCCTTCATTGTATAAATTAATCCTCCCCTATCCCTGGGTTCTCTCTTACATAAGATAGCCATGGTTCCCATATTTTAAGAAACGTATTGGGATTCTTTTGTTTATAATAATATCCTTTTTCCATTCTATATTGGAATTGAACTTGATTGATAACATTCTTCCAATTACTCAGGCCTTGCTTTTTCCAATCCCTAGCTATGCATATTTTTACAGCTAGTAAAACATGGGTAGCTAAATTTCTCTGGGAAATCTAAATGAAAGAGGAACGTCCAAGGATCCAATGACGTCTGGGGGTGGAACAATGTATTTAGTAATGTCTCAGTATTTTCCTTAAAAAGTTGAGAGCAATCCCAGCACATATGTATAAAGGTCCCCTGAGATGTAAGACATCGCCAGCATCTATCTGAATTTGTATGATTAATTTTCTTTAATCTATCTGGAACTAAGTACCACCTGTAAAGAATTTTAATATATGTCTCCATTAAATTAGTTGAATGGACAGTTTTTTTATTATTTGTAGGGGTTTGTTGCCATTGTTCAATCTCAAATTCTTTCTTTAACTCCCGTTCCCATCGCTCAATCGGAGGATCTTTTTTACCCTTATTGATTATCTGTATTAAGTTGTTTATACTCGCTATTTGCTTCTGCCTTTTGTGTAAAAATAGCCATTGATCAATGGCTGCATAATTTACTATTCTCGTTTGTTTAATAAGGGTTTTAACCCTTAAATATGTGTACAGCTCCGATGACAGGAGCGAAAATTGTTCCACTATTTCGGGAAAGGGTATTATCTTATCTTGAGTAACAATATTTTCCAAACTAATTATCCCGGCGCTTCTCCATTTTCTTAAATCTATGTCCCTTATATAATATTTTATTAAATCTATAGGGGTTGACGTCAATAGTGAATTAGTTAATTTAGCTTTTCGTTTGAACCTATCAACTGACTTAATTGTATCTCGTATAATAGGATTCCCTTTGTATAGATCTTTTAATCGAAAGGAGTCAACCCAAAATAGGGAATACAGATCAATATTTTCTACGTAGGATTCCTCAATTTGCATCCATAATGGATAGTTATTTGATCTCTTATCCCAGGCAACAAAGTGTGACAACATTGTTGCTTCATACATATTATTTATGCATGGGTAAGATATACCACCTCTATTGATTCTTTTAGTTAGTATGTTTCGAGCTATCCTGGGTTTACCTCTAGCCCAAATAAATAAATCTATAATCGATTGAAATTTCTTTATAACTTGTTGATGAATCCTCATAGGAATTATACGAAAATAGTATAAGATTTTTGGAAGTAAATAACCATTAATAAGATTTATACGACCCAGCCAAGATATCTCTAAATTTCTCCAACCGGACATCAGAGCTTTAGTTTTAATTAATAAGTTCTTATAATTGCAGAATCTAGGTCCCCCTTAACCTTGATTCCTAAATAATCTATAGTCTGTGATTCTTTCTTTTTCAGACATAAACCTTGTAATTACCTGAGTTTTCCCTAAATTAATGTTATAATTTGATATTAGGCTATATTGATCTATCAATCTAAATAGAGCCGGGATAGAGGCCAAGGGATTCTATAGTGAGAGAAGGACATCGTCGGCATAGAGAGATATTTTATAGGGAACAGAGTTTATTTCTATGCCTACAATTTCTGAGGACTGTCTAATTGCTTTTTGCTAGCTGTTCGATACAAAACACATAATAAAGGAGCCAATGGACATCCTTGACGTGTTCCATTTTTAATAGAGAACCAGTCATCTAACAAACGTCCAGTCACTTTAGCTGTTGGGTTGGAATATAATGCCATAACATAATCTTTAAATATACCGTTAATTCCAAAATTTAATAATACCGCTTCTAAATATGACCATTTGACCCGATCAAATGCTTTTTCGGCATCGAGGGATAAGATTACAGATTTTATTTGATCATTGTTAACTTTATGGACTATATTTAAAATTTTGCGAGAATTATCAGCTGCACTTCTTCCTTCCACAAACCCCGTTTGATCTCTATGCACTATGGAAGGGATAACCTGTTTCAGTCTTTGAGCTAGAATATTTGAGTATATTTTAGTATCTAAGTTTATTAATGAGATAGGCCTATAATTTAAGGTTGAGCTTGGGTCCTTTCCCTCTTTCATTATTGGTATTATGGTAGCCTGCAATATTTCTGCTGGTAATATTTCCATTAAGGGGAATGAGATATACAATCTGAGAATTATTGGGGCTAAAATATCTTTAAAAGAGGTAAAAAAAAGAGATGAAACCCCATCAGGGCCTGGAGCCTTACCAGGTCTTAGATCTTCAATAGCTTTCTTAACTTCCAAAATATTGATAGGATGATTTAAAATTTCGGCTTGAGTTGCAGAGATCTTCGGAAGATTCAATTTTTGTAAAAATTGAGTTATCTTCTCTGGAGAATTAGAGATCTCAGTAATATTATAAAGAGATTTATAATAGGTAGCAAAAGCATTTGAGATTTCTTTAGGAGAGAGAAAGTGTTTGTCTCCAACTATAATCTTTTTAATATTTTCTGATTTGCATTTCGATTTTATCTTATTAGACAACATTTTCCCAATTTTATTACTGGAGCAATACCATCTTTGTTTTAAATGCAAAAGTTTCCAATTAATAGTATCTAGTCCTTTATCGACTATTTCTTTCCTAATTTTTTTTTATCTCTTGTAGTTTAATTGAATCTGTTCTAGTTCTATTAGTTTTCTCTAATTTTGCTAATTTTATATGTAATTCAGTTAGAGAGGCGCCCTTTTGTTACTTTTCTCTTGCTCCTGTCCTTATGAGAGCTCCTCTCATATCAGCTTTAAATGCGTTCCATAAGGTGACATCCGAAATTTTTCCATTATCATTTTTCTCCAAAAATTCCTTGGCCTCTACCGTTAGCTCCTACAGATTTCTAGGGTTTGTCAGTAACGATTCATTTAATCTCCATTTATTTCTAATTTTATATACTAAGTTATTAGTAATTTCCAAAAATTGGGGAGCGTGGTCAGACCATGTAATGTTTCCTATCTTAGAATTTCTCACTATATTTAAAGTGTTAACTTTAGTTAAGAAATAATCTATGCGAGAGTAAGATTGGTGGACATTAGAGTAAAAAGTGTATTCTCTCTCTAATGGGTGGAATACTCTCCAACAATTATAAAGTGAATTCTTTAAGAGAAAATCTTGGAACCCCTGATGGTGACCTAAGCGATTATTCTTATTGATCTTACAATAACTGCGATCAATCTTAGGGTTCTGGACCACATTGAAATCTCCACCCATAAGCAAATTACCTGTCTGGAGTGAATCTATTTTAATAATCAAAGATTCAAAAAAACGTAAAGAGACCCTATTAGGAGTGTATACATTAACTAAAGTATATAATACATCATTAATTTTCACAATTACAATAATAAAACGACCATTATTGTCTGCTTCCACATAAATAGGTTCAAGTTTCAATGTATCTGAAAAAGGAGGGAGTTAGCTATATTGCCATTTAAAGGAAAAAAAAAGTGTTATGTGAAAATATATAATAGAAGAATTATAGAAAAACTAATCAATAAGTGAAAAATTGTGCTTGACATTAACATATTATCATGTGAAAAGTGAGATACATCATAAACTGTGTATATAAAAAAAAAACAAAAAAAAACATATATATAACGAATAAGTAAATAATAAATTAAATATATGTGACCATCACATTTCAGTAGTCAGCTGGTGCCTTTCTACATCACAAAAGAGAGACTAACATTAAAGCCCCTGCTTGATTTTCTTACAAGATAATTTAAAGTATTGTTTGTATCCCCAGCATGCCGTGTTCATCACAACAAGTACACGTCTTATTGATGCATTCCTATTTATTAATCTATTAGCCTATACATATAACTAATTGATGATGTGCTATGCAGTTATTTCTTGCATAGAGATGGCTCGGTTCTTTCTAATTCAGGAGCGCTGAAAAACATTCGCAACGACTTTGTAGAAGAATTCAGCAATTTGCCAGAAGTATTTCTTCTCAGCCGTCATTTGCGGTTTCTCGAAGTCATGTCCATTGATCCACTCGTCATAATACTGGGTTGAAGTAAAAACTCCAAGGATTTTCTTCTGGCGACAGCTGGAGCCCCAGCTGGTTATGCCGACCACAGTGTAGAACTTAGCCTTGCTCCTTTTGCACATCAAAGGTCCTCCTCCGTAACCCTGCGAAAATCAAAGTAAGGCAGGTATTCATTTATAAAGACTTTCAATAACTTTCTGAAATGTTCATTAATAATTCCCTACAGAATTTTTAAATAGCCTTTTTTCCCACTTTTTTCTGACTCATGTAACGTGCAGAAACATATTACCTCTCAGCTGTTCCTCGACACAATGTTACAGAACGGATTCTGTCCAGGGTGTTAAAAACATTAAAAAAGTGTCATCGCTGAGTAAAAGGGGCATTCTAAGAAAAATTGGCTTACCTGGCAACTATCGTTACCTCCCTGCTCAAATCCAGCACACAGGTTGTAGTCACCCACTGCTCCGTTGTACCAGGTTGGGCGGTTGCAATGGTCAACTGGAATGAGGTTTACCGGGGCTTCATGAAGAATGTCCGATGTTTCAGTGGCTGAATAGAAAATAGAGCATATCAAACACAGGGTCGTCATCAGAAACTACAAACCATGTCCCTTTAACCACCCTCACCCTCACACTGGCCCTCTACGTACCTGGGCCCCATATATAGGTACCCTACCAATTGTGGCCTTGATCAAATGGTTGCAATATGGAAACATAATAATAATAATGATAAAAAACTATAGGGATCTTTACCCCATTTCTTTTTATGCATCGCACACACAATGTCAGAGGATAAAAGGAGAAAGTCTATATATATGTATAAAACCTATAGATAAATCTGTGCTTACATTGATCTTTAAAGACACCCCAGCCTGCAACGTAGCAATCGTCCAATTTGCTCAGAATTGCTTGTTTGGCAGGAAGGCAGGCAGGCTGAGTGAATTTGTCAAATATGATGGTCTGATTCAGCCTGACCAAAGCGATGTCATTGCTTTTGGTATCAGGGTCGTAATTCTCATGTTCAATCTTCTCTCTAATAGTCCGGATCTGAGAGTTGGTTGGCCCCAAACACAAGTCTCCAAGAATAATACTCACTGAATAAAACAAAATGCTATATATATTAGTATTAATAGAGAAAATAAAATTATAAGACGTAGTCAGAGGTCAGAATTTCCTCAATAATAGTTTTATACTATAATAGGAAACAAGCACGCTTATGTTTGCTACTAAACAATGTACGGTTATGGTTCTGATTAAAGGTCTCAATCAGTTGTAATACAGACCCCAAAGGTCCCCCTGTCTCCCAAAGTGACCCAACACTCCATTCTTTCTTCCATAAAACAATGAAGTTACTTACTTGCCAACATCCCGGAAACAATGGCCAGCTGTCAGAACCCATGAATTATTAAGGACGACACCTCCGCATACGTGGGAATACTCATCGTCCCTGTACTCCTGGATGCTGACTATCCAGGGCCAGTTACCAGGCTCCGCATCCTTTCCTCCTACCACTCGGGAGCCACGGAAATCCTTCACTAGGGGTCTGTCTCCACAGACTGAAATAGAAAGACATTGGAGAAAAAGGACGTTTTACTTTCATTGAAAATGACGGGCATGCTGAGAAAACAATGAAAAGAAGACACTGAATTTTATGAAGCATTAGAAAGTAAATTAATGTCCATGGAGGGGATGGATATAACCACAGCTGTTTACTTCTCAAATTATATCAGACATATATATATATGTATATATTCATATATATAGTATAGACATAGTTCAATTTCACCATTTAGGTACAATAAAATAAATTAGACATGTGTTATTAAGATTTGTCATTTATTTTAATTATGATTATTATTACTACTACTAATAACCTAATCCTAATTTGAAGCTATTTGACAGTTACAGGCATTAACTGTTTTAGAGCAGTACAAGTAGGGGGTGATGGACTAAGGAGTTATTTATAGAATAGGCTGTAAAAATATAAAACATCCCTAAATTGTAATGGTAATGGCCTATATCTCCCCTAAAACCATTGATGACATATTAAAAACATAGACTTTCCCTCTGCAGTAACAGATCTACTTACCTCCATTGTCAGAGCTCTCAGATGTTCCAGATAGAGCCCATATAATTATAAAAATCACATATAACTTCATGCTTAGTCCATAGCACTGAAAAGCAATCTGTTTATGCACAAGAGTGTGCAGAATATGTTGTACAGCTGCTAGGATTCTGGCATCATAAAGGCAGAGTTAGGTATGAGGTCACAAATCAGTGAAAGTGTGAAGCATGGAAATACAGAGTAAAGGCTGAAACTGGAAAATAAATAAATGCATAATCAAATATATGTACAAATATTAATAGCAAAAAATACATTCTCTGCTTCTGCTGCAGAATAAAGAAAATATATTCATTTGCTGATCTTAAAGGACAAGTAGGAATTAAATATAGTAAGGGAAGGGAAAATGTTTTACACATAACAAGAATAACTCCATATATTTGTCTATTCTATTTACCCCTAATGAAGAATGTGAGAAGAGGACACGGATCTTGCAGTTAAATGTAGATGGTCTGGTGAATTGATAGGGTTAGTTGATCATGGACCAAAATTGGTTTCATTTGTTCATTTCAAGAATTCACTCATGTGTCTTCTCTAAGACCTAATGTATAATACAGTTACATAGTTACACAGTTATATAGGCTGAAAAAAGACATGCGTCCATCAAGTTCAGCCTTTTCTATATCTGTTAATGTGTTGCTGTTGATCCAAAAGAAGGCAAAAAATTCCTTCTTGACCCGAAAATGGCAGTTACGTGTATTACAGTCTAGAAATGATGATATCTTATTGAATCACTGAATGTGATTAGTCCTTATTAGAATAATGAATAATTATACAACAAATTAATGCTAATTACTTTGAATTAGAGCCCTGCGCGGGACTGCTTTTTTAATCCCGCTCCCGCCCACTCCCGCTGATTTTTTGTCCAATCCCGCCCGCTGATTTTTTGTCCACTCCCGCCCGCTCCCGCAACATATGTGTCCTATCCCGCCCGCTCAAACTAGGTTTTAATACCTAAAAAAAGTTTTACTAGTAAATATTAATTGATAAGGATACTATGTTTTCTTATTTAATAAAATGTATAATTGAGAAAAATGTATTTCTTGTTTTTATTTTTCTTATTTGCCAACCTGCCCCCCAGTTATGCATATCTGACCCCAGGCTTGCCACTCTGCCTCCCAGATATGCCTTATATTTTCCTATATGCCACTTTCTACCCCAGATATGCCTTATATCCCCCTATATGCCACTCTGTCCCCTAGATTTGGCTTATACCCCCCAGATATGCCACTGTGCCCACGATATGCCATGTACCCCCTGATATGCCACTCCAAC
>VKOC01021205.1:0-54333 GCA_009364415.1 Spea multiplicata | reverse complement strand
CTTGTGTTCTCCTTTGACCGGCACACTGAGTTGTGAAATTGATCATTCGCAGCTCCCACCCGGCCTCCTTGTGATGTAGAGATGCTGTACGCAGGAATATGACATCATATCCAGGTGTTCATCACCCTTCACTACCTAGTGAAGGGTAAGGTAGGTGGCCCTGCTGCCTATGGCCACAGACCCCAACAAAGGTGTCCTGCAATGGGCCCGTCCAACAGCATCACCAAGAGGGAGGGCACCGGGCAGCCAGACCCTGGACGTTCCCATCCTAATGGCTTTAATGGCGGTCCTTAAGGAAACTTTGACTCATTTCTTTAGATTGTAAGCTCTGTGTGGCAGGGAACCCCTACTCATTCCATGCCACTAAACCTACAGTACATTGTGCTAATACAGTATCTCTATACAGGTGCTTGGCACATAAATCAAGGATAATTATAACCCCTTAACTCATACATAAAATCATTTAATTCCCAGTAGTCCATAATAATTAATGGTTTTTTTATTCCTCATACAATGTTGATTAAGGAATGGACTTTTTCGTAGACATTTTATCACCGGTACAGCCGGTACAAATTGCATAATTCCCTCAATCCCAATAATTTAATGTCCCACTAGTCTGTTAATGCTGAATCCATAAACATAATCTCCGTAAACGTACAACTTGGACGGGGTATGGTAATTAAATGTGACAAGAAACACAACCTTTAAAAAAACACAGATCTATAAATTATGGGCAAATTGGCTCACTTTATTTTAAAAGAGCCATTGTAAGTTATTCGAGGCACTGGTTTTCACTCACATAAACCACATCGGCCTTTTCTGTAGACACTGTAAGGAATTCACTAAACCCAACATTCTATACGTTAAAGTATGCCGTCTTAGCTGCTATATGACAATCTCTTCTTTCACTAACGTGCTTTACTTATACAAAAGCACATTCAGAGACGTCACTGCAGGGCTTGACCTGCGTTGACAATTTATTCGCAGGAACCGGGAAACATCTTTGCTTCTTGATGAAATTCATGGCTGCATATAACCCCCAGCCAAGTCAAGTCTGACAGCAATGGTAGTACAAAACCAGTAAAATGTACATATATATACACTATTGTGCGAACCTTTTAGGCAAGTGTGAAAACAAGGCTGTAAAGTGAGAATACTTTCAAAAATAAACATGTTAATAGTTCATTTTTTATCATTTTACAAAATCCAAAGGATTGAACAGATGAAAAGTCTAAACTAAATCAATACTTGGTGTGACCGCCCTTTGTCTTCACAGCAGCATCAATTCTTCTCGGTACGCTTGCACAGAGTCGGGGATTTTGTGTTTATATTAATTGTGATGATATCAAGCAGGTGCTAATGATCATTATTATTAATTTATTATGTAGGTGGAAACAGTCATTAACTGAAACAGAAACAACTGTGTAGGAGAAATAAAACTGGGCGAAGAACAGCCAAACTCATTGAGAAGGAGCGGTTGCTGAAGTTAAATGTCAGAAGTCATACCCCAGAACAGCACCTAGCACAGCAACAACACACAAGGTAGTTATACCGCGTCAGCAAGGTCTCTCCCAAGGTCTCAAAGCCGACAGGTGTCTCCATATGTGCTGTACAAGCTCTTCGTCAGAAGCACACAAGGATCCATTGTAATTAATGGTCCAAAGCCAGACGTCACGTGTTAAGGTTACCTCTGAGATGTCCAGCAAAAAAAAGTGTTGATCTCAGCATCTAGATATACGTTTGCTTCAATAAAGATTCAGCTTTGAACGTTTTTGTATTTTTTTAATATCGAAGACTCAACTATCTCTTACTCGCTGGACAAAAATATTTGGGGAGATTCTGCAAAACACAAATGTTCTAAGGGGTCTTCAATATTGCGCAATAAGGAGCATCCCCCCAAAACAGTGTTTTACTCTTTGGAAGAATCGACGTAAGTTCTAGAGTTTATAAATTGAAGCAAGTAAAATACATCCCGCCAATGTTGTTCTATATAATAATAATTACTCCTCTGTCTGCGTGAAATGACAGGAATGTTAAATAGGTGTGACGGTAACCAAGTTATTTCTTGCTTTCACGAGAATGGAAAATCTTACAGCTTTCGTTTAATGCAATCCTGGAAATATACAGATGCCTGCCGTCTGAGACATCAGTAACAACCGAACACTGTGATACTGTGTCCACGGAGCGCTGCGTGTATCCACACACCTTCAGCTCACATATGTCGTTACCGCTAATTCCGTGTTTGTTTATTTACTTTACGTCAAGCGTTGGAGACTCGTTGCAGGCTTCCTCCTTTGCACTGAGCGGTAGGTAACTGCTACCCTCAACGATGGACACAAATTAGACCAAGAGACCATAATCTAAAACTAGAGGACGTTTTACTTTGCTGAGGTGGGGGGTAGATAAATGGGGCAGGCTCCCAGCAGAAATGGTTGAGGCTAATACAGTGGCACAATTTAATTTTGCACAAAGCTATTGCAATGACTAATTAAGGAGTCCTTGCAACCGCAAAAATAGGCAGACTAGACGGGACAAATGATTCTTTTCTAAGGTTGCCAAGACTCATCATATAGAATCGTAGGAGTCATACTTACAAAGGGTTTTTGGTGCAAACATGGTCGTATTGCCATAGCAACCAACAGTTCCACACATTAAAATGGATGAGTGCCCAAAATGCCCATAGTGTATAATAAGCTCTTCAGTGGTGAAGCTGAAACTTGTTCTTATAAACAGCTTTGGATCGTGCCAAATACAGGCGGTTTCCTTGTTTGCTTTGTGTGATTAATGCAATCTAAAAATCAATATATTTACAATGTTAAGAACTTTGATCTCAGATTCTATTTTAGCTATTTTTTTTTGCTATTTATGTCTCCAAGACTCTCTCCACCTTATGTATCGGTTTGTCTCAGTCTGTCAATTCTCGTCTTGTCAGACCCCATGAATATATGTAATATACGCTACGTAAATTGTTATATACAGAAAATAAAAAAATTGTTATATACATAAAATATAATAATAATAATGATGATAATGTTAGTTTTTGACAATCAGCTTTTATCTCTCCCACACAGCTGTTTTGCTCTTAATGCTTCCTCCTTGAATACAAAACACTTGAAACACTGACCCCGCATTTTATGAAAGATAAGCAAAAGTGTTCAGACAAAAAGGGGTTAATAAACAGCCAGGATATCCCCTGAATTTCCCATTCCTGAGTGGGTTGAAGTAAGCCGTTTTGAGAGATGCTGTACCCCGGGAAAAAACGCCTATAAAAACATGATTAAAATGCACAATTATTATTATTACCTTTTATATTTTATTTATTAAGAGCCAACAAATTACACAGCGCTGCGCAATTTAAATGAGGCACTTAACATATACATAAAAAATATACAATAGTACATACGGACACATCAGGAGTTGAGAACTTGGCCCGTAATCTTGCCATCTAGCCTAATGGTACTTTATACAATAAATATACATGTTGTAATATGACCTATACAATTTCAAGGGAAGCACTGAGCGACTAAGATGTACTCGTCTGATTTGCATCTTGAACATGTGTGTCGCAGAGCAAATTTGGTAGAGATGTTACTTTTTTCGTTCCTTACTGAATTACATTAGATTGCAAGCTTTTGACATAACTAAGGTCCCTTCTTCAGGCATAGTATATGGTATAACCTGCCTGATGAAGTGACCGAAGTAGCCTTGAAATTTTGCCAGACGGGTAATTGCCCCTGGGTCAGTACAAAGTTCTCCAGGACCAGTCCAACTGAGACCATGCCACGTGCAGAAGAGGGGGCAGCAGGGTCACACAGCACTACGTTATGTTACCCTGCGGTTATATTATAACTGATAAGGGAGAGCTACAGAGAGCAAGTTAAGGAGTGAGGTGTGGTGATATATGATGTATGACTGATACGAGTGAAGTATGATGGAGTGAGTATATTTTAGTGAGTTTTAGAAGGAGTGTATATATGTGTGTTAGTGCGTATATGGCCAGAATGTACCAGCACTCCCTTGAAGCTTCTTGATCAAATCTAATGCAATATAGTTATCAAATGCGTTCTTTTTTCCACGCCTAGCAAAGAAGAATTCTATACATTTCTCATGTATGTCGCAATAACAATGGATCCTGTAAGCGCACGGACAGGGTGCTGTCAAAATGAAATCCGTATGCGCAGAGTGCAGTATAAAAGGACCTGTGAGATGTAGGGCATAGCAATAATGAAAAACGCACTGGGAGTCATATCATTCCACCAGGAGCGGCATTCATCCCAGCGACTCTCTTGCACTTATACATTATATGCTACACGTGACGTTTAATGCTATTTTAAGAATTAAGTCGTAAACTATGCAATAAATTGTGCTTCGCAAATTAATAAACATGTTCCTTTCCACCAGATCCTTTATTTAATAGTTCTTTATAACAAATACACGGATGGAACACACATTATTAGGCAACTGAATTGACTTGGTAACATTGTATACGCCCAGAGACGCTAAGTAAAGAAGAATGACATCATTTTTAAATATTTCACAACTCTACCTCACGTGCTATTTAAATACTGTGTTGTGGCTGCAGGTCGTGACATCTGGCAGAAGACTTTCATCGGAGGGTTGTTGTCTATTTCTCGCTATCATACCTGGAAGCAGAGCTCCCCCACCTCAAAGCTCTCTTTTGGTGCTCCCTTTAGGTGTTGTCAATGGGGTATTCGGACCTAGGCCGCCTAGTCAGCTAGGGTGGCAGCTGGTGGGTAGATATGCTGCTGGGTGGCGTGATCAAGGGTTAACCACACAATGGGGGCGGGACTGGCCTAATATAGACTTAAAAGGGGTGGGGAATGGGTGGACCCTGGGTGGGGAGTAGGTGGGACCAAACATTAATTATCTGTTCAATAATCTACAATATCAACAGGAAACTTGCAGGGGTGCAGAGGGATTTGGCTCTTTCACGGACAGGTCCCTCCAGTAAAAACAGCTACAACAAAGCTTCTTGCTACATACCCTGGATCCTTGGGAACTCGTATGACATGTTATGCTAGATGATATTCATGTTCTTTTACATCATCCCATAACTTATTGTTTGTCTAAGAATCCATAACACGTCTCCTTAAATGATTACATTAGAGAATAGTGGGAGTTCTTTACATCTTCTTAGGCGTGAGGATATTACCGGGAAGTATCTGGAGTTATGAGGATCCAACAGTTCCCAGAAAACACGGGCTCTGTCCCAAGATTCTAAACATGGAAACTCCTAAGGAAACTTTGTGACACGGAGCTGGGGGAAAGATAGCACCGTGTCTGAAGCCACAGATAGATAGATAGATTATCGAACGTCAATATTTTTCAGGCTCTGTAAGGTTAAAGAGTAATTAATAGACATTTTCTGAAAGGGTTAGACAAAGTGTGTCTCTACGAGATTAGCAAACACACTTGGACTAAGAATCTTTGTGTAATTGGGTCAGATTAAAAAGGCGCTGCTCGAGTTCTTTTGCTTCGAAACATAACATGAAGCACATATAAACTCCACAGGGTGTGATCATTCAACGCTGATTGCAGGGTGAAAGAATGACACAATAACGAGGGAGGAAAGCTAAATAAAATACACGCGTGTCAACACGAGCATGTGCGAAAAACCTGCTCTGAATTCTTATAATGGAGAGACCATGGCTGTTTGAGACGGACTTTCATACGCTTAAAGGTGCTGTTCCACTAGTGTGTTAACCAAATAAACTTTCACATTTTACTATTTTTCACTGAAATTTGTAAGAAGCTTTTTTTTTTTTTTATTTCTGTGGCTGCAATCTATCAGCTTTTGTGTCACATGACAAATAATTTCAGGAAAACATCTAAATTAGGTAATACTTTACGCAAGGAAATGTTCACGTCCGAGCGCGGATTACAAGAATGTAGTAACTGCGTGGATTTTGGAGGAGGAGAAATGTTAGAAAAAGAGGTCATAATGTAAAACTAAAGGATCCCTCCTCACCTGTTTATGTTATGTTATATACTAATTGTTAAGGCCTGTCTACCATTTGTACAGCGCTACAGAATCTGATGGAGCTATATAAAGCAATACATAATAATAATGACTGATTAAGCTCTTTACATCAGACTAGATGGGCTGAACGGTTTTCATCTGCTGTCTATATAAACAGAATTAATAAATTGCTTTCATTTTATCAATATCAATAAATATCCTGGCACTCTTACTTTAGATTGAAGCAAAACAATAATTGGATGATAATGAATATATGTATACCACAGAGAATGATCCATAGACTGAGCGGAGCCTGTGATAATCATTGGGCAAAGCCAACCTATGGTTTATACATAACTAAGAAACACTTTAAACCGTCATATAATGAAAATGCGGAAACCACACACTTTTTCTATGATGCCGTCCCTGTTAGATGAGGCTGTAGTGTTCAGTGCTGTTTAAAATTCACAATTTTATATATTCCGAATTGAATTGATTTATTCACGCTACATTCTCCTGTAAAATCCTCTTTTTTTTGCGCAGGAAAAGCCTGTTGTGAATCATAAGCTCCTCAGATCCCCCTAAAATTAACATTTTCGATGTCAGATGAATTTGTACATTTTCGTAAAATGGAATTATGCTCATCATAGGACAGCCACCTGCATGCAGTACCTCCCAACGTGTCCACCGGCCATAGAGGGACACAGAGTATCCCGGTTTGAGATGATAGAAAAGAGGGAAAGGAAGAGAGATTTAGGGCCAAAAGGGGAACACTTGGAGGGTTTGCATCTACAATGCTGTGGAGGCTACATTGTTTTTTTCCCATTAGGAAAATTGAAATTCTGTATTTTATTGCATGTGATGCGGGGTAACATAGTTGCCTTCTCCAAAAATATTTCCAGACAGCGGGTACATATTCCTCTAGAAGTCGTACTATACGTTTTTCCTAGTATGAGACAGAGTCTGAAAGAAGCGTCTGTATTTGAAGGCGATGTAGAAATGGGTGTATGGTGTCTAGTATTTTGGGTTATTTGCAAAGGGTTGTACCTGCGTATGTCAAAGCAGCTATTGATTTCAACACTAGGGCAGTTCTGGGGAAAGGTGTTAAAACCGTGGCAATCTCTATCGAAATATTTGTGTAAACGTAGACGTGTGCCCCGAATTAATTCTGTCGGTATCAAAGGGGCACTAGTAACTTCAAAGGAATATGTCTTTATTTACTGCCCCTGATATATGTAAGTTCTCCCCTTCTTTTTATGTTATGTGCTTGTTTCTGAACAAAGTAAGCTCATTAGTAAAAGAGGGACTGTTGTGCCTAATCAGAGACACTTGGGAGGTATTCATGGGGGATTAGCCTCAGTCGAGACTTTCCTTCCTCTTGCACGTACTCACTTCATTGCATTTAAGTTCCAATCACAGTTCTCCAACTCCAGTTCCACAAATGCTTTTCCTGTCTAAGAGAAATCTTTCATGGCCATTGTACTCACAGTCCTTTTTTTTCAAAGTAAAATAATATTTTTTTTTTAACTATGTAATGTGATGTAATTATCACAGATCAGTGCAGCTAAATATTTACTCTTAAAATAAACTTGAAATTAAATGTACTGTAAGAAATAAAAATGCAGGGGATCCATGAAACAAACATGATTAAAATAATAAAATAATAAAATAATAAAAATATAATAATAATAATAAATGACTAATAAAAAAATACATTAAGACGCTTGTTTAAACCATGACCTGGCTGTAGGGGTTGCTGTGAGACTTTTTTTAAACGACTTCTTGCATAGTTAAAAAGAAGTATCAGACTTACGTCAGTATTATTATAATTTCATTTAATTCTGATTAAATTATGCAAAACAAAACATATACAGGGCAAAATAAACACAATAAGAAAAACATTGATCAGGAATCAGAACAATGAGGGAGATTGTTCTTTATTTATGGAATTGTAAACTGTGACAAGTGACAAGTTAATTGTTAGACTTTTCCTTATATTTTTTTTATTCTTTAATTACTATTAATTGATGCACCAGCGCTGTGCTGTTTTCTTCATCGGTGATGCATTAACTGTAGCGCATGCATCCACGGGGGTAAGGAATGTCTGCCTATCCAGCTCCTGTGGTTATGAAGGACTCGCCAAAACAAAGCTCGCTTCTTGACGATCTCAGAGCGACAGCAAGCAATAGGCTGCAAGCAATTAGGCTGATTCAAACAAAAATAACCTGTTTTCTAAGGACACTTAAAAAAAAAACCACGGCGCATTTTGTAGGATACAAGATTTTCACAATGTAATAGTAAGAACGGAAATATGTTAAAACTTGTTCTTCATGCTCAACTTAATGGAGTATTTTTATGGTCAACTTCTAATATTGATGCAAAAGCTATACGTAACACCCCCCCCCCTTCTGATTAATATATATTTTACCACTGGCAGCAGTGACAGAATTAGATCCGCATTCTACTATGAGCATGCCGCAAGCATGTGCGCATCTCAGCAATATATTTATTATGTGGTATCAAAAAGTCAATGTGGCATTGGTAATCACTTGGTGAAATACAGATTATTAAATGGGTACAGCAGTCTCGCATTAAGAAGGCTGGTTCAATAACAGGGTTGGTAAGATGATGGTAAGATTAAAGGGCAAAAGTCCCCAGGGCTGCTGGTATTTTATGATTTTGGGCCAGTGCCTTAAACCCTTCTGTTCGAATTGTAATTCCACATATAACCACCAGGGTGTCTAAAATTCCAGCTTCTGGCAACATTGACACCATGACTGGATCTTTTGCTTGGCAATTTTTTGTGGGCTATCTATGCAGTCCTATGTCGGCTGCCATATGTATTTGTATGGCTACTATGTTGTTGGGTTACTTAATCAGTTGTGGCTTCCAACTGTTGTCGAGCATCATAGCTGCTGTATAACTCACCACTTATTCCACGTCCATAGTTCAGGGTATGACATCATATCCGACGCTCGGATGTAGGCAGTGTGTGAGGATTGCAAGGGAGAAGAAGACCTGTCACTGACCAATGGGCAATGTGTATGTTAGTAAGTATGTGTAAATGTATGTGTTATAGTGTTAGTATGTATGTGTGTATGTTAGTATGTTGCTGTTTTTGTTATGCCACCGCAGACCAGTGATACATTAAAAATCTGGTTTTGTATCACTCTCTATCTAGGACTTTCATCTCAAAACTACTGACGTTCCTTCCAAATGATTTTGTTCTAATTATTGCTTAGGGGTGTAGTAGAATATTGATCAAAGTATTGCTGTGCCACGACGGGGAATACTGTAATATAGATTAGAAATAATTAGCATTTAGAAATTCCTCTCCAGATACCATTATTTCTGATGTGTGCAAAATGTTTATTAGCAAAAGGAACAAGATAAAGGTTGCTGAGGAATTGATTTTTTTGTTTGGCAATGTCCTGCTAAGTATCGAACTCTCCAACCATTAATCTCTGGCATGAACTGTCATGTGACACATTTAAGAAAATGTCATTTTTGCAGAAAGATTTTACATATAACCATTACTTCTACCATCATATACATAATTCAAACATGAAATAAGCTTACGGTATTGGATCTATCCAGGCTAAAATATAGCCATTCATTCAAGTCTAACATCTACAAATTTAGCATTTGACCAAGTTCTTTAGTTTGATTTTCTTGATTTGTCAAGATCATGATGTCAGAAAACATGCCTGTGTATTGTGCTAGTTAATGGCCAGATGATGTCAGAAAACATGCCTGTGTATTGTGCTAGTTAATGGCCAGATGGAGAAAGGAAGGTGCAAAATAACGACTTCACGTCCTTGGTGCAAGGACCATCAACAGAAGATGGTCAGGTAGGCTTTGGAAGTATAACTCCAGTGCTGTGGTTAATTTGCACACATTGTCAAAAACTCAGTGATTCGTAAAATTTGCAGAACCTTACGAGTAGAAGGATTAAAGTGATTAACGCATTAACTAAATGCAGAGCAACTCCTGGCATCTAAGAGACGTCACACCTTCTGCACCCAGTTGACCCATCTCTGGAGCATAATTAGTCAATCAGTTGAATGGCTCTTATCTGCTATCAAATTTGATACAAAATTCAGTGTATTCTAAGGGGTCTTTTCAAAGGGTAAACTAGAGAGGGATCTCAGATGTTTGTGGATACCCTGAGAAGAATAGGGTTGTTCATAGGCTAATTAACCCATAAGTGAATACAGCTAAATCTTACACAATGATGGACCTACTCCAAAATGTGTTCAACTAATGTTCTACTAATCAATATATATATATACATATATGTCTTTATATGCCACCGGTGCCACAAGAATTTCACAAACCTGTAGCTCCGCTCCCAAACAAGAGACATTGAATTTAAAATTATAACCCTTTTTAGAAATAGTAAAGTGGTAAGTGGTTGATAGCGATGGTAAGAGTTGGAATCTTGAACACATCACTTGTTTTCTTTGCATATTTACCATAATCAGGAATAATAATGTCTTTCTTGTTTGTTATGTTTTATGTTCCTTTTATTATTATTGTTTATGGGTAGACTAGAATATCACCTTTATCAACTCAAAATCTATAAGTTCTATAAGATCTTCAACCAATCGCTTTTCCTTCCATTCTCTATAGATTAATTATCATCCTGAGTGGGTCGGGACACATCTATGGCCAGTATGTGCTGATAAGGTGTTTATCGCGTGTGTATGCGAGGTTGTGTATGGACCACAGGAAAGACGGGAAGCAAGACGTGGCAGAATCTGCCTTTAAATCACACACGTGATGCTTCCTCAAGAACCGTCTACTCCTGTAAGTTGTAGTGTGTAATGCTGTTAACCGGGCATTGGCCCTGTATATAAAATACTGTATCATAATAATACATGGTACTTGGACTAAGGGTAGGTTCTTGGCAGCCTTGAAAGTGGCCTTGTTTAACCCTTTACACAACTTAAAAGCAAAATAGTCCAGTACCACTCATCAACTAAAGCAAGGCGTTTGATGAAGTAGCTTCAAGTGTTCCTACAGCTACAGGGCCCCTGTCTCCGACCAAGGATGTGACCCCAGTAAAATTATTTAAATGGAACATATATTTGGTGATGAGTTTCCAATTAAAAGACAAACAAAAAAAGCAAACTTTTTTATATAATAATTACAGGAACCTTAAAAGAATATACACCTTTGACCTTTTACTATACATATGTATGGGTTGCACTCATTTATGATCTCATCCATATCAGATAATAGCGGTACTTTGTTTTAATATAGAACAGGACGATTCAAGGCAGATTCCTTTTTTTGTCATTTGTCTTTGAATTCAATGCAAGAGGCAGACAGCGGAATTTCTAGCAATTTATTTATGTTCTCTTATGTATGTCACTTGCTTTCATGAATCACATTTATAAGGATTACTAGATACATTCTAATTAAGAAGTCACTGATGCGATCGAGCAACCTGGAATGACAACCGGCACATCCACTGAACAATCTACTTGCGTATAATAAACATACAATAAATAGCCAAGAACTACTATTACTGCGCACAAAAAAAAACATTTGACAGATGACTTATGTCAAAGATTATAACTGTATTAAAAAATCATGTTAGAGAAAAGCTACTGGGATTTATAAAAAAAATATATTTTTTTCCCCCCTTCGTGATGATTTACAAGTCTGCGGTTTCATGTTCCCTAGTGGGCAAATCACAGGGCTCTGCTATATATTATAATGCCGTGCGCTACTAAACCCGCGTAGGTCTTATCCGTTACATATCAATAAAATATAATGAGTGATAAAAAAAATGAGAAGGGTATCACATTTCTTTCATACTAAAAGGGTTAAATGGCATGTAACTGTACAGGCAACATGACAAGTATACACCATCGTGTGAGCTGTAGACCCATGGCTAAGGTTGGTCAGGGACTAGGTCACACCATCCAGGGTCACACCATGGATGCCGGGGAATTCGCACCATGAAATACTTTGGACTGCAGGTGAGAAGGGTTGGCTACAGATTTGGAGAATAGGGAATGGGGAACACCAGACTAAATCTGACATTGACAGAAGAAGAACGATCACTGCTCTAGGAGGCACAAATCTCAACTCTCCATGATTGATCACCAGAAACATGGCTTGAAGAGGCTTGGGTTCCTAGGTTTGGTCATAGCTGCGCCACTAAAAACCATAATGTCTCTCCACCGCTAAATCATATATGACCCGTTATCCCCACATCGCTGTGAGGCATATGACATCATACCTCGGTGCTATTAGGGCCAATCTAGAACAACAATTGTGGGAAAGGGCCACCAAAAATGATACAGCAACCGGCCTCTCTTGGGTATCTAATGCTACAGGCTATTGTGGATCATTCTATGAATACATCTGAAGAGCACTGCAAGCATGCAGCTTTATACTGAATGACATGGTATGAATTTCTCCAATCTGTTTCTTAATTCAAAAGACCCGAACAGCATAAATTACAACAAACAAAATAATAATAAACATATATATATATATATATATATATATATATATATATACACACAAAAACATTGCCTCCTGCACAAAAGAAGCCGTCTTTATATACCCAGGTGCTGTAGCGTGGGTGATATACAAATGACCAAGGATAAGCACTAATAGGATTTTTTCACAAAATATTAAGTAAATTGACTCTCTGGACATATATATATATATATAAACATTTTAAACCTCATAAGACATAGCAATATGTATTGTATCAGCATGAACAAAGTCACTGTCATGAGCAGAATGCAGATTTCCAGGAATAATGGATACATGGGTTACAGAGATTCAGATTCTACGGCTAGAGGCAGCCCCTGCTTATATAACTGCCCCCCACTGTTCCCAGTACCATACTGGAATGCAGAGGGATCGGGCACATTAGTACAGGAAAAGGGCCATTTAAACCATTTAAACCCTGAAGGCTGCCATGTTTAAGTGCACCCCCCTCCCATATCCCCAAAAAGGGTTAAAAGCCCGGCTCTGCTCGCAGGGTAACCTAGCTGCAGGGGTGCGCTGGCTGAGTGTGATGGAATGCAGGGGGAGTGATGTCTCACCCCAGCTCCACTCATCTCACCTCTCACTACATTCTACTGCCAGTCCTTTTAAATCCCCTCTGTAAATACAGTATGTGACACCTAAAACAACACAAACCATACCCACCCCCCCGGTCCGCACCTCATGATTTTTGGGTAACCAATTTATTTTTCAATCATTCTCAAAATCCCCACTTTCCCTTTTTTTTATTTTTGCCCCAATTTCCCCCGCGAATCAGGAAGGGAAGCCCCGGGTCGCCCATGTCCCCACGGATCAGACGTACTCACCGGGTAGCTGCAGTGTTCGGAGATGTCCTTGCTTGCGGTCTGACAGATGAGTGTGAGTGCGCGCTCCCCTCTGGCTTCTCCTTGGAGCGCTGCTCCGGCTCTCCCAGCCCCCTGGATACTGTATGTTTCTAATCAGATGCTGGCAGCTCACTGAGCCCAGGAATGCGCTCCGATCGGACTGCTGCTGCCTGAGCCTGGCTACTCCCCCTCTCTCCTCCGCCTTAACGCCTTCACTGCCGGCCAGAGGGGGCTGACGTTTGCCGAGCAAAGGGTTAACCCGAGCAAGCTCTCCGGGCTGCAGCCTGTGGAATGTGTGCTCGGCGCTGACATCCGATCGTCGTATGCTAATAATCTGTTTCATGACTCAGTGGAAAAAACACCCTGCATCCTGTACATCGGCCAGCTGCTCCATCTTGGTCTCCCAGACAGCAGGCAGCCTGGCAACGAAAGGGTCCTGGGCAGCCACTACATGTATATCGCAGCCTGTAAAATGCAAGCAATTTGACGTTTTTAAGTAATCATGGGGGCTGGGGGGGGTATATAATCCTCATCAGCCAAATACAAGCAATCTGATACCAGCCAGCAGAGTCAGCGATTCCAATCTGCAATGAGCATAAACTGTGTGATTCCCAATGGATCAGCGACTATGTAATACTAATATTATATATTATATATATGTCATGGCGCTCCTAATTGTTGCGCTGGTGATCTGGAATGGGTTACGTACCACGGATACTGAAAAAAATGGCAAAACTGGTTTGCACAAAAGAGCTGTCACTCACTTTTGAAAGAATAAAGAGTTAATTTATTGAAACATACAAAAAATTGTGGTTGATGTTTCCGCTATCCCCTGCAGAATGGCTCTCCAACCTCATTATTTATAGATCATTTTTAGGACCCATCTGTAGCCCCTCTAAAGGCCTGGACTGGCCACCTGGCATATCAGGCACCCCATACTTATCCGATCTGCCGCTCTAGTGGCAGATCAGTGCCCGGCCGCACGCTCCATGAGTATTAACCCCTTAATGACAAAGCCTGTACATGTACGGGCTCAAAATGCATTGTTTTCAATGGGTTTAGGGACCGCCCATTGTCCTTAAGGGGTTAAACCGTAACGTACAGGTGCATGTGATATTGGGGTGCTGCAGGCCTTAAATTACCAGGGTCGCCAATTGACCATCGTAAAGGCGTAAAGGCTACACGGACTAGCCAAAATATGCCGCCCATCTTTGCGGGTGCATATATAATATAAACATTTATTTATTTATTATTATATAATCTTATTTTTTATGTTCGGATGTATTGCTAGTTCCTTTTGGCATACTACTATAGGCATGCACCACAGCCCTGTTTGTAGATCTCTAATACAACCTTTGTAGGCAGTTATTTCTCTGCTTAATATTATTATAGTATTTATTATTCTTAATAATACAGTAGCGTTCGTTTTCATAACCATCATCAATCATGATCAGTAACCTTAATTGCCTCCTCTTTTTTCCTTCTTCCTTTTCATTTTCTCATTAGAATACACGTTGGAGGTTCTGTACATTGTTATGGCGTATGTTAGAGGTTGATAAATAAATCTTAACAATAAAGCCATTGCCGGGTTGAACGTTATTCAGCTGAGGCGTGGAGATAAGCGAGGTGATTGGCTCGGCTCACATGTTGCCAAAGGACCTGCAGCACATAGATTAGCTATTTAGCTCAAATACGGTATGAAAACGGGGAAAAAATGCTACAGAAGCCGTACGATTTCCTTCTCCACGATGATAGGTTCTGTGAAATGCATTGTTTGTATAATCCGTCCTGATCCAGCATCTCAAAAGCGGGCTCCAGGATTATCCCAGTAATTTATCTCTCTGGCAGCCGTATCTCAGGGGTCCAGTTATTAATATTCGGGCTTAATAATGTGTTTATTTTTGAGGGCAGGATTAAGAAAGCAGCTCGCTTGCAGGGCCCTTTTTTTTTTCTTTGTCTCGAATCTTCTTAGAAGTTGAAACCATCGACATTCTGATTTTTAAGAAACTCTTGTGATATATTATTCCTGCCAAACTTAGTTGTTTGTGGGTTGTAAAGAAGCTACGTAGTTATTCCAATTAGTGATACAACCTCATTTTTGTTTAAAGTATTATTTGAACACCTTTGTGCAGACCTTTGCCATCTTCCTTTGGCGATAGAATCCAAGTAGCTCCGCAGTTTTTTCGTGCCAGGACCCCCTCTGTGAGAATTATGATGGAGGTAGCCAACAGATTACTCTGTGAGCGGGGATTCTTAACCATTCGTTTATCGAAAAGTCACCTTCCGGCCAGTGGTTGCTTAAAAAATGTTAGGTTGTCATTAGTTTTTTTGTGCTGTGCGTATTTGCAGGTTCTGACCGAACCTTAGGGTCCAGCAGCCCCTCCGAATACACAGGAGTCTCATGAATGGAGTCCAGAGAAGTTTTTAAATTGCTTGAGAGTCTCAATGGATTAAAATGCAGAGCAGTCCCATTGAGTCAGCTCCTTGGTAAGCAATACAGCCATGAAAAATTATACCGGCCTCACCAATCTTAGGGGAATTGGACATAGCGGTGGGCTAAGCAATATATTGCCATACAGTGTGACGGAATCCATGATATTTATGTCTTTGTTAGATGTTTTGAATTGTTTATGCTGGGTATGCGCGGAATTCTTACTTCTAAACCTGCTTGTTCTTTCCATTCTAGTAACTGTCACTATCCATCCTTGGAGTCTTTTGATATTCCTACAACTTTTGGCATGGGAGTCGCCAAGAGGTAAATGGTATACGTGGGCTACACATCCATCTGGAAAGTAGACCTCTTTTATTTGTCTATAAAACATATATTTGGTCTATAGGCTCCCAACGTCTTGAGGTTGATAAAGAGATTTGGACCAAAAGAAGGAGCTTTCCTAAAGAAGGACGTTTGATCTCCTGCCAAAGATCTCCCAAAAGCAGTAGATATTCTACATGCAGATATGTAAAAAAGGGGGGGGGAATGCTTTAAACACTTAATTTATTTACATTAGAAAGCCCATGACTCCTAGCATCGCTGGCCACATTGATCATGAAATGAATATTATGTTTTTGAGTTTTTATTTTTCATTTTTATTCTACAGACTCACTTAATGGAAAAGCAGCCTTAAGATATATAATATATTTAGTATCATACAGACGAGTGCAGAAAGCAATGACAACAAAGCCGCTGCGCTATATTAATCTCATTATAAATATCTAACTTTATTACTATAAATAAACATACTTCATACTTCAAGGATATGGTGTCCTGCATCATAATTAGACTTCCCTTCCTTCCCAGGGTCATGGTAAGTTCCACAACCACGCAGCGCATGTTTCAAGGGGAAAAAAAAAATATTTTATAGTCGTTTTATATAATTATATCCACAGATTAAAATCTTAAAATAGCACGATTTGCGTAACTCGACATGGTACAGGGGCTACTCACATACATGGAGTGTGCTTTAGACAGCCAGCCTTCAGATCCTACAATTCTATAGCCGTTGTAAATCATATAACGCACACTCACGTGGATATTGTTATGTAGCAGTAAGTTAGTTGATTATTCTGATTCGTCATCATAGTTTACTATATATTTTATAATCGGGAACACAATTTGTGATACCGCTTAAGACATGACCCAGGAGAGCAAAACATCACCCTTCCATACAGTGCTGTGAAAGAGTATTTGCCCCTTCCCATTACTTCTATTTTTGCATATTTGTCACACTTACGTGTTTCAGGTCATCAAACTAATTTTAATATTAGACGGATAATACAAAATGCAGATTTTTTATGCATAACAGAAAAAAAAACTATCCACCGGTACTTGACAGTATTGTGGAAAATTAACTGCCCCTTTAGTTACTAAATCAATTAACCAAATTTAATTGGGTTCAGTTTCACTAGACACACCCAGACACGATTACCGACCAGCCCTGTTGGATCTAAATATCAATTAAAAAGAACCTGTCTTGCAGAGTGAAGTTGGCTAAAAGGTCTCAAAAAGCAGCACATGATGCCGCGATCTAAAGAAACAGATAAGAAACAAAGTCATTGACTTCTATTAGTCTGAAAAAAAGGGTTACAGACATTTCTAGGGCTCTGGAACTCCAGTGCACCACGTTGAGAACAGTGGAGAACCTTCCCAAGGTCGTCCGATATTCCTCCAAGAGCACATAGGCAATTCATTCAGGAGGTCACAAAAGAACCCAGACTAAGATAACAGGCCTCGCTTGTCTCAACTTGTGACAGAGGAGTTTAACCCCCCTAAGTGACTGAAGAGTTTTTGCCATTTACTGCACCAATGCCACAAAAAAGCCCGTTTACAATATGCCCGACAACATCTTGACGCGGCTCACAGCTTCTGGCACACTGTAATTTGGAGTGACGAGACCAAAATAGAGCTTTATGGTCACAGCCATAAGCACTATGTTTGGAAAGGGGCCAACCAGGCCTATAGCGAAAAGAATACCATCCCCGCTGTGAAGCATGGTGGTGGCTTACTGATGTTTTGGAGGGGTGCGAGCTGTAAAGGCACAGGAATCTCGTGGAAATTGAGGGCAAGATGAGTGCAGCATGTTATCAGAATATAGTGGCCGACAATTTACATTCTTCCACACAAAAGCTGACTTTCCAGCACAACAATGACCCTTAGCACAAGGCCAATTTGACCCTCCAGTGAAAAAGCTGAAGGTTCTGGAGCGGCCATCACAATCTCTTAACCTTAATATCATCGAGCCACTCTGGGGAGACCTCAAACGTGCGGTCCATGCAAGACGGCCAAAGACTTTGCATGACCTGGAGGCATTTTGCCGTGGCCAATGGGCAGCTATACCACCTGCAAGAATTTGGGGCATCTTAGACAACTATTACAAAAGACTACACATTGATGCTAAAGAGGGCAATACACAGCGTTAAGAACTAAGGGTATGCAGACTTTTGACAGGGGTCATTTTCATTTTTTTTCATTTGTTTTATGATTGTGCCGTTCTGCTATAACCTACAGAGGAATATGAATCCCGTGAGAAATAAAAGAAATGTGTTTCGCCTGCTCATGTTTTTTTTAAAAAATAGTACATATATTACCAATTCTTCAGGGGAGGGACAAAAGGTGTTTAAGTACCTATTTTTAATTGTTTTTTTTTTTTCATTTTAAATTATTATTATTATAATTTTTACATTCTGTGACTTGCTTTATTTAAATACCAGAGAGAAATTTTTTTAGAGACTGTATGGTACCCCTTATGTCATGGTTCCATCATTGGAGTCTTTAAGTATGTATCATTCAATTACTTTTTATCAAGGATGATAAACGTTGTGATCAACTATTTACCTTCAATAATTAAAATGATCATCTAAAAACTGCATTTTTTGTGTTTAGTCACCTTGTCTTCATCTTATTTTAGTTGAATGATCTGAAACATTTATATGCGACAAAAAAAGCAAAAAAAAAAGCACTATATTTATTAATCTCATATTGTCTTTATGGTTATCTGGTCACTTATATTTAGAGAATCAGATGTTATGCCACATTAAGCCGCCCAAAATACATGCTTATTCTCACTCATTTACCTCGTGGGAGACCAAAATCCATGAAACGTCCAGGATAGGTTTGGGAAGTCAAAAACTCAAGCTGTGCAAATTTTCAGTTGGTTAATGTTTGTACACTTTTTACACATTAAGCTATTTTAAGTAATTTTTACAATAAATGTATTAGGATGTCCCCTATAGCTTCACTTCCAAATATCAATTGGAAACACTGTATAGATTTTATCTAAAATCTATGTAATTTAATGTAAAGTCTGAATAATGTTGCATTTTCTTATCCTGTAAATATGTAAATAATAATAATAATTTATGAATATCACATTTCTTGGAAAACAGCTAAGAACTCTGACCGTGAATTGATTGCAAGCTTGTTTGAGCGGGGTCGAATTCTTATGTTATTTACTACTTGTTATGTCCTGTTTATCCATTGTACAACGTTGCGGAATATGGTGGCGCTATATGACACAATGAAATAATAATAAATATAATTATATCTGCTTTTGACCCTTTCAGTTGTATAACACACTATGACAATCGTAGGATGTCAGATCACCTATTAAGGCAGGAGAAAATAAATAAGATAAATAAGATAAAGCTTTGTATCCATTATCCGGTATAACATGCTGGCACATATCCTTTTCTCTACCTATGTTTAACGTCTTTTTGGAAAGAGAACAACATGTCTCTTGTGTGGCGCACACATTTTGTACGCAACCCTAAAATTATAATTGTTGCTTTTGGAAAATCTTTGAGCTGACTTCACTTAACTGGGATTTTTTCCCCCCTAAGGAACATCCTTACCACCCACTTTGTGTATAAAAAAGTTATTTTCATGACTGCCTCAGATAGCTATTTTGTGATGAAATGCCAGGATGTACTGCCTGTCCTCAATAACTAGAACAGGGAAATAACCCTTGGCCCAGGCACTGTATATATGGGGCCACACTACCATCCGCTTGTTAGCCATAGCGGTAATGGAAAGAACAAACAAAGGAGAAAGATAAATCTTTGGACTGTGTAAATAGCCCACTGACACCCGTTAATTCATTACTGTCCTTGTAACAATATCATGTTCCTATAGCATATCATTAAGGGTATTCGGGTACCCTATAATTATCCTTAACTATATGTCATATTTGCTCTTTGTTCAACTTGTAACCGAAATACTTAATACCACTCAAGGTACACTCTGTACCATAACCCCACATCCCGACACCAGCAGATAAGTAACCTGGTAAAGATTTTCCCATTGGACATCCATAAAACCTAACAGTCCCGGTTCCTATACTTTTTATGCCAACATCTTAAATTATTAACTAAACTGAGCCAACGTCAAAAGCCATGGACTAATTCACTGCTCTAGCCCAATATGAACAGTATGATGGGCGAGGGATTGGCTTCTCTCACCTGCCAGTTGAAAAGGATTGTGGCCCCCAGGACATCTTGGCCTTAAGAAATATTTCCTTTATCTTCCCCTGACCTTATCCCATCCACCGCCTAATACCTTTCAGTTACCCTCCATTTTGCCGCCATGCAGGCAATACTCCAAAATGAGGCCTGGTCATGCCTGCCTTACCATTAAGAGAAAATGTAAAAGAAAATTCCCAGGGAAGTCAATGAATTACAACAGTAATGTATTTATTCCCTTAAAAAGATCAGATGCCAACGTACATTTTCACCCAACAAAATCAGGGTCTTTACTGGGGCAAAAGTTAAAAACATATATATTTTGATCCTTGTTATTTGATCCTTACTACTAATTTAATTTATCCTTATGGGGGCCTGTCCAAGAGAGCTGAAGTTTATAAGTCTGAGGAGACTCCATAAAAACATGGTATATACTGTCTGGATGAAAAGACTTGACAGAATGCTTTAGATGACAGCATCGACAAATATCTCCAATCAACCTACCGCTGATGAAGTAGGGATTTGAAAACGAACTATAGTAACCGAAACACAAGTCACATAAAGCAAGCTACAGAAAACACCAAATGAGAAGTTTCTGATTTATTACCCTCGTTTATAAGCGATTTGGATTTACAAATCTAATAACATAAAATTGGTCAGTTTTACAAGATGAAGAACCGCACCAAGGCAGGAAAATGCAATTCAATTATTGGGAAATACTAGTCATCCCGTTCATGAGCTTGTTTTGCACATAGTAATCTTGTTAATTAATCCTGAATAAGGCTTTTCCCATCACGCAAAGTTTAGGTACATTGTTTAGTTAAAAAATACATGCTTTATTTTTACATGATTATTATTTTGTCACTATGTGTCAATGGACTTGTTGGAACCCCCCCCCCCAATGGTGCTGGTTTAATCCACACCAGATCACAGTATTGAAGATACTTCATTACTGTTGTAAAATTGTAACATTTGGGGATTTTAATTTTAACTATTTTGGTTTGCGCTAGATATAGTTTTAAAAAAAGGGATTAGTGAAGGAAAAGCATTTGTTTACCCTTCAGAAATGGCATTATGTGAGAACATTTAAAATAGTCAGGAAATTGATTTTTGTGTAAATATTTAGATTTGATAGACCGATAGTAGTAGGCAGCAGTTTCTCAGATTTTTCGGAATCTGTGGAACACGAGGAAGATGAGAGGGGTAGAGGTAATAGAATATTACAGATGGGAGATGCCCTAGACCTGAGGGTAAACTCATAAGACTTACCTCCACGGCACATTTTGCCACAAATCCGTCCCCATCCTTGGTTTAGACAGAAGGGAGTGTAGTTTATGAATTGGAAATGGACAACTTTACAATACTTCTCTTGGTCAAATAAATCATCCAGTGGAATCACGTGTTTGTTATGTGTGTGGAGTACCAACGCGTCCTCCTCCTCAACCTCAACCCTGTCTATCCATGAGTAAAGGGAGGCCCCAGGTATTCTCTTCCAGTGGGTAAGGATTAAGAAGCATTGGTTCTTGGAAATATATATGGAATGGATCAAATAGTACAGGAGAAAGGTGCCTGGGTTGAACAGTGAAGTAGAACCGGTTATCTTTGCAGTGATGTTGATGACCCTCTGTGGCAGGATCAATATTAAATCAAACAACAAGAATATGACATGACCAAAAAGGCTTCAACGTGGCTTCTCGGCTACATTGAGACTCATTTGTAACTTTATTGACTAACTATAATAACTGTTTATTTAATCAAGTATTTCAAAGAAGAATGCATTTTTTTTTACAATTTCTGCTCTTTATATATACACCGATCAGCCATAACATTATGACCACCAGCCTAATATTCTGTTGGTCCCCCTTTTGCCTCAAAAAAAAAAAGCCCTGACCAGTCGTGGCATGGACTCCACTAGTCCTCTGAAGGTGTGCTGTGGTATCTGCACCAAGACGTTAGCAGCAGATCCTTTAAGTCCTGCAAGTTGCAAGGTGGAGCCTCCATGGACCCATCCTGGTGCCATGTGTTCTCGAGTTAAGCGACGCACCCACCATCCACATGATGTAAAGGAAAATGTGATTTATCAGACCAGCTTCTTCCATCTCTCCGTGGTTCTTATGCTCACGTGCCCATTGAAAGCACTTTTGGCAGTGGACAAGGGTCAGCATTGGCCACAAGAGCTGCAGTTATGGAGATGCTCTGGCCCAGTCTTCAAGCCATTACAATTACGCTTGCCCATTTTTCCTGCTTCTAACTCACCAACTTTGAAGATGAAATGTACACTCGCTGCCTAATATATCCCACCCACTGACAGGCGCCATGATAACAAGATTATCAGTGTTAGTCACTTCACCCGTCAGTGCTCATAATGTTATGGCTGAGCGGTGTATATTACTATTATGTCACGTTTAGGGTTATAGAACACTGTGTTAAACTTTTATGCTGTAAATATTCTGGCTTCTTAGAAAAGGGGACATAAAGGGGGGAAAAAAGGGCTCATATGGATTTGGGACCCACAGAGAGACAACTAGAAGTTAATTTAGGGTATCAGAAACCTACATTTTAGATGTTTATTTCAACATGAGTGTGGGTGAAAATAACATTTACATCTAGACAAATAAATCCCAGCAAATGAGGGATTAATCTATTTGCATTTCTTCATAGAATAGTCATCATGACAACAAGCATAAAGTTCATTTCAAGAAATAGTATACGGGCCAAAAATGTAATAACGAATCGCAATCTTTTCCATTTTGTCACAGCCCGCAGTTAAAATCAGTATGTGATTACTTAGTTAAAGTCCATGCGATTCATTTACATTCCTTGTGGAAATCTCAAGTTGGCAGGGTGCCTTTAATAACACGTCTCATTTATGTCTTTAAGACAAAATGGAGGAGGAAATAAAATGCAATTCTCGGATAACAATCTCCGCTACACACCTCCATTGACGAGGGACTGGGATTAAAAAGTACACAGTAACACATTTTACAAACAATATAGCATTTCATTAATACAGTAAATGTTATACTGTAGCATGCCAAGAGCACAAATTCTATTGTAGATCTTTGCCATATATATATATTTTTTTAACCTCTTATAATTCATTATTATCACCGTTATATTGGCTGGAAATGTGCCAAATGGGTATGGCAATTCTGTTTTTTTGTTTTTTTTGTTGAAATGCGACCCCCACTCCAAGGATCAGAGATCACGTCGCACATGGTTCATTCCTTGGCTCTTGGAGTCTAGGTCCCTGGGTTTCATTTACTAGAATTTCACTCGGTAATGACTGCATAGAAAGATATTATTCACTGAACAGCTTCCATTCTCTTTGCCAGGATAAAGGCAACATTATTTTGTTAAAGAGGCTCTGGGGATATTTTAGGCAAGACAGGGGCCAGCTCTATTATACTAGTGGGATTTGTTAAGAACGAAATTGGTGCAATTAATTTCTAAAATAAAACAGTAATTATAAACAGTAACGGTAAATGTAAAACACAGCTCCCTATTTGCTTAGTGCATTTAACCCTTTATGAATAGAACATTTCTACCTTGATTGATACCGTTGTTATGGGGTTTATACTTAGGAGGTCTCAAGCTAGGTGGCACTGCTGAAAAAAACTGTACATTAATACCCCCAGCATTACATTTATGTATATAGAGATTTTGTAGCGCTTTTACAATAGGCGGATTGAGAAAAATGTTAACAAAGACAATTTAACATTGACAATAACTAAGACATGTTGATACATATGAAGAAGAAGAAGTTTACAATCCATTGGGTGGTTGTGGGGGAAATGGGACTGTAGGAGAGGACTGCTTGGGTAGGGATGACTTGATTAGAAAGGAGGGCGATATGGAGAAACCAGCAGTGTGGGGATCATGTTGGTGGGGGTCAATGGATGGTTTCTTTTATATATAACGTAAGCTCAGTCCAAACATAATGGACTGTGGCCGTGCCTCAAGTATGCTGACATGCACTAATCATATTTTTTTATTTTTCACTTTAATATTAATGTAAAAATTAACACCATTATTTTCTCTTGCACTGTATGTGGGAACTTCAACCTTGCTGCAAAATCGCATTTTTTTATTGGCGAATTGCTACACTACACTAAGATCATTTGCATTATAGCAAATGCTCTGAAAAATATAGTCTACCCGCTGCCCCGACTACACACCGGGGAGTCAGAAGCACCAGCAGCAGAGGCTACCAGACAGGAGGATCCAGGTGCCCTGCAGTGCTGCGGGGGATCTGGATCATAGTCTCATAGTGAGACCTCTATTTGAGTTCTGATTATAAGACGACCCGATTATAAGATGAAATTTCTGCCTCCGGATATGTGTTTTAACCCCCTATATGCCACTCTGCCCCATAATATGCCTTTTAACCCCCTAAATGCCAGAGTGGCATATAGGGGTATAAGGCATTTCTGGAGGCAGAGTGGCACTTAGGGAGTCAAAAGGAATATCATGGGGCACAGTGGCATTTAGAGGGTTAAAAGGCATATCATGGGGCACAGTGGCATATAGGGGGTATAAGGCAAGCCTGGGGGCAGTAGTGCATAACTGGGGGGCAGGTGGGAAAATAAAAAGAAATAAAAACAAAAAAATTATTTTTCTCAATCATAGCTTTTATATAAAAAAAATAGTTTACATAGTTTAGATGAATTAACATTTACTAGTAAAACTTTTTTCCTATAGGGTCGTCTTATATTCAGGCTTTTTCTTTTTTTCGCTAAATTACTATTCAGATTTTGGCGGGTCGTCTTATAATCAGGGCCGTTTTACAATCTAGCAAAAACGGGACTTGATATGTACTTACTGGAACCTCACAATTATTTGGAGAGATGCAGTTGGCCTCTGAATGCAAGGATCCAAAAAAGTTTAATTTCATTTATTGGAAAACATACCATTTTACAGTAATTACTGAATGTTGCTTAGTTGACTACTGTGGGTACGAAAGTACATAAAATAATGTTGTTTAGCTGTCTGACAAGGCCCTAAGCTGTGTGATCCCTATAACGCTGTCACAACCATCTCAGCCCTCCTTTAAATAACCATCACAGTGGTAGATAAGTAGAACAGCCTCCAAGCCAAAGTGGTAGAGGTGAATCTAGTGAATTAATTATGCACATGCACATCTCCTTAATCTAAGATGAGACCAAGGACTGATTCAGGTTTAAGTCTTTACATTTGGAAAAGCAGGCAGACCGAATGGTACTTATCTGCCATCAAATGTATATATGTTTCATCAAACATAAAGCAACGGAGATTATTTAAATTGCTTTGGGGAAATGACATCTCCGGTTCCCCAGAGCCTCCAACAACATATCAGCCAACTCCAGAGTCTTGCTTGTGGCACAATGGACCAGGCAAGCAAGGAACAGTAGGGGACGGCAGGTAAGTGAGGAAGCTCCGAGACCCTTCCTGCGCTATAACCTGCGAAAGGCAAAAGGGAAGAGGAAAAGCTCTCATCCAATATCTGGCCAACCTCTGAGCCCCTCTAGCTAGGACCTGACTGGGGCTTGTGGTCAATGCATCTGGTCGTGCTAAGCACTCCAGCCTCCTACACCATCCTCGAGAACTTTAGTGATAATCTCTCTACTCAATCAGATTACTGTAACATTTTAGGCCATACTCAACACAAAAACTGGTGGGATGAACCGAGAACGCAAAGTTTACAGTAAAAGCAGTGAATGTAAAAGGCAATTTACCAAATCAGATTCTTCTCTTGGAATAAAAAAAGTACCACACCCAGCTGGTGGCCGTAAAACATGGTTTATAAACCTTGTGGTTTCCACTCGTGAAAGACGGCTGTCATTTCAGAACACAATGTACTTTATTTTCCACGTGCTTTTAAATGTTAACTTTGTGTGAAATGTTTGTAAATTATTTTTTTTAGTGTAGCTACTAGGGACAGTCTGTATTTATTTATTTTATTTTAAATTCTTACCCTTATGCCAGGTAGAGCAGTCAGGGTACAGATACCACAATGCAGAGCTGGCATCACCTAATGGGCAAACACAGTACAGGAACAGAAGTAACGTAATGCAGAAGGGCAAGTCAAGGTCAGGTATATTGGACCAGGATCAACATAGAGGGATAAGGCAGGAACGGAGATCAAGGCAAGGCAGAGGTCAGGTGCACAGTTCAGGATCCAGTGGCATCGGTACAGCAAAATAAAACAACCTGTGGTCAAGGCAAGGAAGTGGAAACTGGTGCAGGACTCAGGAGAAGGCAGTGTGAAAGAATAGCTGGTATATGTGGAAGATACATATTGGAATTGAAATGACGTATCACAGTACATATTGATCATGTATATGCATATTAATGTATATTAATAAGTGCAGTGTTGTAAGAACTTCACATACCACCGCGTGACTATCAGTAACACAGTAAATAAAATAAAACGTCAAGATGAAAAGCTTCTGTCTTCTTAATGACTAACTGCTGCTGCCATGTGGGTTTGTACCTTTACATTATGCATCCTGACAGTCATAACTGCACATAAAATCTTGCCAGGATAGGCCATTACCTGCTAAATAACTTAGCAAATGCAGTTATATTACAGCAAAAGTCTCGTGCTACATCTCCAGCTCTCTCCTCTCGTTTACCTAAATTATACAGGAAAAAGAAAATAGCGAAATTTTTGGCTGTTTACACTAATATTCTTTCATCGGCATTGATGATACTGCCAACATAAACCACGAGGATCCTACAAAAGTGGAATCTGAGATATCCTGTTGTGAGAATGAATATAAACGATAACAGGGAGCAGACAAAGCTTGTCTTTCTTTTACACCTAATTTACGTATGTTTATTTTCCAGGACAATCTGTAGTACCAGCAAAATTCCGAAGATGAAAGAAAATCACACCAAAAAAAGTGGCACTATGTATTTATAGATATGTTTGTTATGTTATTCAGCTGTAATTGTATATGCTTTTAGATTGCGGGGCTCGACACAGATTAAAGTATGGTTGTTCTTTTGGCATTCTAACGCATCAAAAAAGATTGATACCATTTACTGCTTCCCCCCCCCTGCTGTAGGTGGAAATCCATCTTGTGATGTCTGTAGCAACTCTCCAATTCCAGTTATTGTAGCTTTCCAGGTTTGGAATCAAGCTTTTAAAGAATTAAAAGCTATGGCGAGTGTCACCCACGGCATATCAGCAAAACTAGATCAGTAAGGTTATCCAAAAAACAGGGACTAGTTATCTGGGCCGGCCTTAGGGGTGTGCGACCTGTGCGGCCGCACATGTCGCCATGACAACAGGGGAGCTTGCCCGGGACTTAAATTAAAAACATCTGGGTTTTTTTAACTTTATTTAACATCCTCAATGTTAAATAAAGTTAAAAAAACTTTATTTAACAAAAAAACCCCGGTGTTTTAATTTAAGTCCTGGACAGGGGCGCGGAGTGGTCGGTCGTGAAGTTTTCAGCAACCACTCGGCGCCCCTCACTCTCCGTGACTCCGTCACGGTGCCGGAGTTTCATGCTGAGCGCCGGGAACGTGAAGCGCGCACCTCGGCAGATCGGGAAGACGGATGCCTCCCGCTCCTACCGCAGGACTCCGGCAACAAGGTAAGTAAGCATAGGGGGAGGGGGTAGATAGTGAGAAGGGGCAGGGGGGTAGATAGTGAGAAAAGGGGCAGAGGGGTAGATAGTGAGAACGGGGCAAGCGAGGGGGGGCCAGGATAGATGAGAAGGGGCAGGGGCGGAAGGCAGTGAGAGGGCAGGGATGGGAAGGCAGGTGAGAAAGGGCGAGGGGGAAGGCAGTGAAGAAGGGGCCAGAGAGGGGGAATATTTTTTCCTTTTCTTTTTTTTGTGGAGGGGGGGCACAAGAGGATAGTCCGCACAGGGCGCCAGTTATATCCCCAGTCTTCAGGTTCTTGTCTCTGTAGAGGGTAACCTATAGGTTTCATGTTTTCTCAAATTATGTTTCTAATATTCACTTACAAAAGCTTTGAACTCAGCACCTTTAACCAATCAAAATAATTTTTATCCGATGCTTCCAGATTTAAGATATTTGACAAAACTCAAGTCATTTTGGATCCTACTCGGAAATTTGGAGCAATCGCTGAAACATTTTGTTTCTGTAAAATGTTTCTGCAAACATATTTCGCTTTTTTACATTAGCGTTGCTTCAGTTTTGTTTTGACAAATATATTTCTGCATCGACAACAACATTTTTTGTTACAGCTTACAAGAAACGTCAAATATTAATTTTATGCTCTGTGTTAACTGATTACTATACAACTTCCCTTCAACCTTTAGTGTTCCTAAAATATAGTTAATACATTATTCCAAATTTAAACATTACAACATTTAAACCATTACGAAGATTCAAGATCAGAGTAAAAGCATGTGAAAGTTCTACTACTGGGGTGCATAAGAATTGACAGAAATCCGTGATGCAGAAAAATGTCCTTAAATGTTACTTATTCACAGTAAAAAACTGCAAGCTTGTCTTGTACTCAAAGAATGCTCAGCCACGGAAAGTGCAATCTGCAGCTCACGTTCACAGCAATAAGCAATGATTAATTACAGGAAAAATGTGTTTAAGCATGATCTTTATATAGCTCACATCACATTTTGAGATCAGCATATAAAGGTTCAGGATCCGATTACTATTTAAGTGGATATGTGTACAAATATATACCTCTATCTGTGTGTGGGTGAATGTTCCGGTCAGTGTTATTAAATTAGCATTTCTGAATGGAGCAGTGTTTGTATATGTGAATGAATGATATAATTGCGTGTAGAGTGTTAGAATGTGTCTATATATGTGCTCGTGATTTATTTATGTTTGGTGCTGCCATATGCTTAATGAAGGGCAGCACCACCCCTTCCACACCACCTTGCTTTCTTCCAGGAGTTGAGATGTGATGTCATATCCTGGTGCCCCACTTTTGAATTAAGTGCCCCGCAAAAGTAAACTATGGAGCCTTCCATAACGCTAATGGATTGGTTGGAGAGATCAGCGATCACCCTTTTAACTGGCCCATTGGATATATCTGTTCATTACGTAAATGTCTTTATTTTACATGCTATATCAGTTGATGTGCTTTTCAAAAAACTATGAATTATTTTGAAAGTAATTATTTGCAAATATGTAAATATATAAACACGATGGCCCGAAGGAATATTAAACCTAAAAAAATTAAAATTACATGATAAAAATACCGGTAAGAAAAATCTCAATCATCAAATTTAGAATCTAAAATAATTTTAGGCAGCTTTCTTACAACTCAAAAGGTTTTACATTATATATGATACAATAATAATAATTTAAAATGCTACTGATATATATGGAAACACGCCTTATGTGAATATCTTTTCTTCCTGTTCTCATAATTTGCATGATTATTCCTCCCCATGAAGTTATCTCATGCCAGTCATGTATAACATTGTCATCCCTTGCTAAAAGGGATCACGTTTAAAATATTTCTGAAGTGTAGCGGGACTGTCCTTAAAGTTATGATTCCATGCACGCCTGTGAGTGATGTGAGCTGCAACAGGATTCGACCTTGTGGTTCTTCGCATGCCAGTTTATCTTGACTTCTGACTTCTTGAGAGGGCTTGTAATGTCCATTATCTGTTTTCTGCTGTGTGCTGACCTTGGCTTCCATACCGGCCATTCTCCTGTCTGCAACACTTGTTGTCCTCTCCCCGCTCCTGGGTCCCTGTTCTGCGCACTGAGCGTAACTCTTCAGCTCCTGAGCCAATCATCAGCACTACAGGTGAAGTCTTAATTTGTTTTAATATACACGCAAGACTTCCATTTGCAAACAATGCCAACAACATATAGTAACATACACTTATTCTACCACCATACACTAACACACCCACTCACTCTACCATATGCTTACACATACACACCCTCTCCCATCATTAGTGTAACTTGCCAGCCCCCCTTTCATTGCACTGCCCTAATAATGCACTACCCGCCGGGCATCTTGGTTAATGGGTGTCTGGGTCCATGTTAATCGATGCCTGAATGCTGGAAGCTGATTTATTGTGAGATCAGCTTGTCAGCATGGAAACACTATTGTCTGCCTGCCACATTTCCTCCCTATTTTATCAAAATAAGTCACCTGATGTTTTGTAGATTGCAAATCCTATGACCCACAGCCAGAGAAATGACAGCAGTCCGTGTAAACCATATATGATTACATTTGTACCACTATATCGTGTTATATGCATGGCGTGACTTACATTAGGCAATTATGAATAGCTTAATTTGTCCCGAAAACTACGGAAATTGGCCCCATGAAATTTCCTGGAAATAATGGCCTATGTGGTCACCCTAGTTCTTGAGAAGAGGATTTTATCTATCCCTTCTGATAAATATGAATCATGTTCCAACTACTTTTCTTTATGCGATCCAAAATTATTTGTGTACAGAAAAAAACAAAACATTTGGCAGTTCTCTCCTCAGCTGTTCCACGGTTTTTGAGAAGTTTAAAGGACATAGATATAAGAGAGAAGAGATGTTTATTATATAGCGCGCTTTAGTTTTGGTATTTTATTTGTATGTAAATAGCCTATGGGGCTATGAATTTGTCAGTTTTCTATATTTAATATGGGAGAATCTATGAAGAAAATAAAGCTTAATGTTTGAAACCTTACTCTTGCATTAAGTTGTCCAGAGTTCGGACATATGATCAATAGAATATGTAAATGTCCAAAAGCAGAGGTGCAAAACTCCAGTCCTCAAGGGTCGCAAACAGGCCAGGAACACTATGTATCCTTGTCTGAAAAAATATTTTAATGAATACTTAATTGTGATAGCAGAGCTCAAGGTGGGAAATCTAGAAATGAGGTCTGCTTTTGGCCCTCGATGACTAGAGCCGTTCACCTCTCTCCTAGAGTCTTTAGGCATTACCAATGATGAATGCTGGCCAACGAAGCCTAGGGCTATGGCGGCAGGTCCAGGAGGTGGCAGTTCTGCCTACTGATTGCCCTCTTTGGTGTGCTGATACCAGGGTTGGTTCCAGGGTAGATCTCTGAACTCCCCAATCAACCTATTTACACGATGGAGGCTGTACTGCCTCAGGGCAGTGCCAAAGGCTGGACATTACAGCTGGATCTCTGGGTCGGTCTTTGATATCTGCCCATTTGGGGCATGGCTAGCCCACGTCATGTAGCCCAGATCTGCCCCATTTCACTTTTATATGGGGCAGGACTGTGAAATATTCCTGGGAAGTTTGCAGGTGCCACATCACGTCCACTAGATCGAAAATACAGTGGAGAGGGTGATGGGGCACGAGAGGTATTACTGTGCACCTGGCCCTGCATATTTTAGTACAAACTCAGCAATATACAAAATATTTAATCGCGTTGTAGATAATAATTGCAAAAGCTTAATTCCAGTAATTCAAGAAAAAAAATATATGAACTCTCAAACCCTTCATGTATAATTACTAAATTCCTTCACAGATAAGAAAAATAAATCTCATGGATATCTATCTATGTACTTACCACTACTATGTCACACAAATGAATCATCTCCTTGTCATCTGTTTACAATAAACCATTCGTTCCACACTGTTGCAGATTGTGAAATAATAAAAAAAATGTAGGCCAAGTGTAGAAAAGCCTAAATCACACCTTAAATTCTTTTTAATGACTTTCACACTTACATAAGACCAACACTTCACAAAAAAAATTCAATGAATGAGCTTCCTCATTTTATGTGTATCAGGGAAACCCTTTGAGTTCCAAGATGGTAAGTGGTCCATTTAGAATTTTAGACCCTTGGACTGCACACCCTGCTTGTTTTGTGGGGTTAAAGAAGGTAAAGAGACACGGATTTTCCTGGGTTTTATGCGCTATACAAGGTTTAGAAAACAAAGAAATATGTCACAGCTTGACAAATGTTTTCCTTTCCACCCACCCAAGAAGCTAAGTGTGAAATGCTTGCTTGCCACGTACTCTGTGTACTTCCTACAGTCTGCCTTGATAGAAAACAGAAATCTGTTTAAATGATGTCTCAGGATAACGGTAATTCTATTTCACAACTAGATTTGTGTTTGTTTACCATTATTATTCATTCATGTATGTTTCGTGTAGGTTACATGCGTTTATTGCCTGGAGATATCACAATAGTTGGTATCATGACCTTGGCTCCAATGTACTACCCAACTGGTTCTACCAACTCACTGAGATATATTCACTAAAGAAGTTGCGTTGTCAGTCAAGTATAAGGTTGATGGGACTCAACTAATGTGACTAAACCAAAGTCCCATACACTTGTATGCTGCAACTCGCAAAGCAACTTGTATATTTGTGAACATGCGTCTCTAAATTTTTGAGGTTGCCATCAAGTTTATGTAGGCACTTAACTGCAAAATGCCTCTAGACACGCCATAAAACCACATTTGAAACAATAAAATGCGAAAAATGTGGACCACCTGTTGACCCTACCCTGTGTAAAGCAGGATGGGGTTAAATGTATGATTAACCCGTTGGAGAGGCATGCTGTCCCTTGTCATGGGCTGGTATGGTCCATTCTTTTGGTGGTATCTATTGGTGGCATCAACAGAGAGGTAAGTTCAGGGCATTAATATTTTTTATCCAACTGATCGTACATAAAAAACAAGTCACAATAGTTTTTAAATGCATATTATTATCAGGCACAAGCCCCAAGAGTTAAATATCCACTTTAGACAAACCATCATTTTTATAGTTTATTTTTGTTGTTTAGCCTGGATTTTTCTTATTATATTTTGACTTTTGTTTTTTTAACTAATTTGTCATCTAACACACAAGCATACAAGTTTTTTTTTCAATAAATAGCAAACGTATTAAATGAAGAATAAACCATCTGTTAGGCGGTGGGATAGATTTAGAACACAATTTAACAATAATGAATCATTAAACATTCGGTAACTTCTCGACAAAGATAATTATTCAGAAATCAGCAAATTATACTACCCAGCTGATCCGTGTTATGCAAAGTTTATTTATCCTGCGCAGAAACATGAACCCTGGATACCAGGAACAAAGTGATGGAACATTTTGAGGAAGATTTAAAACACTCAGGAAGCAGCAGGAGCATCCTGTATTCTTCCATAGATCAGCAAAATCCCACTCCAACAGCAACACTTCGGATTCTACGGCAGCAGTAAATTTGTCAGCTGCCATTTGAAAAAATAAATAATTCTGCTGAATTTAGCAAGGGTTATTTAGTATACTGTTAAATATTCCAGGATACATGAATAGGATCACATGATTATCTACAATGCATATTTACATGGAAATCCATATATGACCATAGGTTAAGAACATTATTATTATTATCTTTTATTTATATAGCGCCAACAATTTACACAGCGCTTCTTACAATACATATATTCAAGGGGTCTGACAGGACTAGAATTGACGGACTAAGACCAGCCGATACATTAGGTGGAGAGAGCCCTGCCCGCAAGCTTACAATCTTGAGGGACATAAGTATTATGTATAATAATGTGTAATAAATATGTATATACAGCACTGTGCAAATGTTTGAGGCAGGTGTGAAAAAAACACTGTAAAGTATACTTGTGCATTCGTACTTGTTCAAATTGCACTTTTAACAAAACTTGCATATTTTGGCAATTCGTAGAATACCCAAAAAATGAGGATGGACTTCTAACGAACCAAATGAAAATGAAGCAACACGCTCTAAAATTTAAATTTTGTTGTTTTTCACTCACCCACTCTCTTATTTGCTCTTCTTTCTCTGCGACTGCTTCTATGTCCCAGTCTCCGTTCACACGACTCTGCTTCTGATCTCTTCTGTCCTCTTCCACTGCTCCAAAAAGTCTTCGTTCTTCATCCACTCTGTGGACAACGCAACAGGTACTTGACCTCCTGGTGAACTTTGGCAAAATGGCGGAGCTTCTGGACACATCCAAGCCACGCCACTTTGCAGAAGTATACCGGAGATCATGTCCCTTTCCTGCTGTCCACAGAGAAGCAAATAAAGAACGAAGACATTTTGGAACAGTGGTAGAAGACATAAGAAGGAAGACATAAGAACGAGACGATTCAAAATGCATGTCAAATATCCAGTGAGTTCTGGAGGCGAGCTTCCTGCTAACCTGTTCTGCTGCTCAAGGAGCAGATCGGGTACTGCATTGTGCAACCGCTGGCTAGATATACCCATGCCGCGTAAGTATAAGAAAGTGATGTGCAGCTGCCTCCCTGGAATTGCATCATGAATGGTGTTGCATTACCTGAAGCTTAACATCTCAAAAACTGGGCTTTCTCACAATCCCCTCTGTCCACAATTCCTTAAATATCTATTACTATTGACAATTCCACCATTCAACCAACGGACCAAGTTAGCTGCCTTGGTGTCACGATTGACTCTGCTTTCTCCTTCATCCATGACATTACCAAATCTTGCCGCCTTCACCTGAAAACATCTCCTAAATATGTCCATTCCTCACACAACAAATAACCAAAATATTATCTGATTTGTGATATCCCACCTGGATTATCCCAACTCCCTACTAATCCTCCTCTCCTGCCTTTTACCGCTCGAATCTATCATCAACACTGCAGCTAGAATAATTTTTCTTTGTACTGTTAATTTGCTGCTCCACTATGCCAACCACTCCATTGGCTCCCCATGCCATCCAGAATCATATTCAAACCTCTAACCCTGACCTACAGAGCCCTAAATAACTGTGCACCCTACTACATTTCTACCCTCTTATCCAAATATACCCCTAACCACCCTGTTCATTCCTCTCATGACCTGCATCTCTCTTCTACCGTCATTACCTCGTACTGTTGTATTCAGGATTTCACACGTGCTGCACCCCTTCAGCCCTCTGAACAATCAACAACTTCATCTTGACTCAATCAACTCATCCCTATCCAAGCAATCCACTTCTACTGTTTCCCTTCCCCCCTAACTAGATTTTAAACTTGTACCAGTTTGTGATTGTGTGTGTTTAAACATTTTACTCTGCATTCTAAGAACACTACAGAACCTGTTGGCACTATATAAATAAGTGTAATGTAATGTTGTTTGGCAGTTGCTGGCCTTAAATATATTTATTTAACAGTATATTTTTTAATACCATTGGCTTAATTTCAAACCAATAAAAGGTAGGTTTTGTTCACTTACGCATCCTTCACTATTTTGCATACATGAAAGTGATGCCCAATAATTATTGTAATAAAGGTCAGACAGGGACACGGGCAACTATTTAAACCAGGCGCCCCTCGGAACAAAGATTACTGGTGCTTCCGTTGCCTTATAAAATAAAATCCATTACAGGCATAAGCCGAATCTACAATGAAAAGCAGATGAAGCGTGCCTTCACTAACTCCCCGCGGAATTGGTACATTCTAAGTTTCTTTACAGGGAATATAGAAGAAAAAGAGGTATCTGTGTTTTTGACATTGGACAACTACCCACTGGTCAGTATCAAAGGTCTATTATCTAGTGCTATTTCGATTCAATCTAAAAAAACTTAAAGTCCCCTTGACTTTACCTGTAGAACATAGATATGACCCCAAACCTGGTGGATCATGCTCAGAAATGAGCATCTAAAAATAAAATGGTGATCCGACGTTTGCCTTATCAGCCACTTGACCCTATCCAAGGAGATTAGATTGGGTTAGTGATTGACCTATAAATTCTGTCTTCTTCTAGATTGCCAAACCAGTCAAAAAAAGAGGACAATATGTAAAAATGAAGCTTCCATACCTGTAATTATGTGATTAGATGAGAGCAGAGATAATATGCATAGTGCTTTATAGTTTGGTTAAGATGTTAGGCAGGATGATGTGGCATTCTGCCAAACAGATGCCACGAGACTTCAATCCTGACCCTGGTGCTATGGGAGGAACAATTGAAGTGAAATGAGCAATTAGGATATATGTTGTGTCTGAAATTATCATTCTTATAGCATTATTCATATCGTTCTGTTCTGTAAAATAGAACAACAAGCCTTCTGCCTTGTCTGGTGTCTGCAGATAATGCTTCTACTACCCCCTAAATTTTAGTGGAAGGGTTTTCCATCACCTTTACCCACCATAACTTATATAAAAATATTATTTCAGTATCATGCTTAAATTAATCACAAACTTCTCTTTGTTTCTTCTTTGGACTACAATAGCAATTATTTTCAGTGGCTTGATCTTGAATTCTGTTAAGTTTTATACTCAAATCTTAGTAAGACGTTCTGCGTGGATAATTTTGACACGTACGTGTTTCTGGATGATCGCACAGGGCAACGTCTAATGTTTTTTATCTTGGGAAAACAGTTAAATCCCATTTGTTGAGATTTTAGCGAGGTATTAGGTAGTTCGCGTTGGCTGTGTGCCCAGAAATGAACAGTGGGTGTTTTGTGGAATGTGGCGCTAAGGCTGTGTCTGTGTTCATACTCTCAGCCAGCCAATCCGTCAAGGCATTCAGCGCTTTGAAATCGCGTTCTAAAAACAGGCATATGGAAGTTATTAGCGACTGTGGTTCCAGCTAAACAAGGGTGAATACATTTATAAATAACGGTTTTATACAGAGTGTAAACTGCATCATAAATGATCCCATTACAATTGATAATTGGCCTTTTCTAAATTGTGCGTCATAAATTACTAAATTCTTAAAAACAATGGGGATCATAGACACATTTAGTATTTAGCCTCTTAAAAGAAAATTTGACTTTTATGTATGAGTTGTTAAAGAGAGGTGATCAACACGTGCTCTAAAAGTAAAAAGAACAAAACTCAAGGTTCTGGAGTGGATCTTTACCTGGTAGTAGAAATATAAAAAATATTAATCATTACATTTATATATATATATATATATTATATAATATATATTATATGTATATATATTGTATAGACTATTAATTTTTTGTTATGTTTTTTTAAAACCAAGTTCTATAGCAACGTCTAAAATTCATGGCCACGGTCATCTGTTTTATATCTGTGTTAATACTGTACTTTATAACATTTAAACAACTGACATCATCTTCCATCATCCTTAGGAGAGGCCAAAAAGGGTATAGTAAAGCAAGATTATTTAATTGTTTAATTTTAATATGTTTACATTAGATTATTTATTGGCTCCATGGCATTTTGCAGATGGTAATTTTGAAACGTCTCCGTAACAGCTTTTTGTTCTGCAAAGTATGCATGGCTATATTAATTTTAATACATGAATAACACATAGAAAATTATCCTTTAGGGAAACGACTAAGCAATGTGCATGAACTAAGTTTCTTGAAATGTTTAAGCAATGTTCCTGGATTCTTGTTATGACTCAGAGCACTGGGAGACTGACATATGCTTAATAAATAAAATGTTTAATTTGCGAACGGCATTTTCATACTAGAATTTGCTGATTTATTTTTCAAAAAGTTTCCCTGCCAAAAGCCCTATTTTTTTCACCATTATCATTCATAAACATTTTGAATTGCACAACAAATGACTGTTAAGTGAAATATGTTTTCTGTGTCTTACAAAATAAAAATGTGTTCTTATTGCGTTTTACAATGCATTTTATTAGTTCTTAATGTGTGATACAGTACATGAGCTCCACATGGTACATATACAGTACCTCCCATATGTCATTCATCTGATTTTCCATAATTCTCTCCAGCCAGACGATATTTTAGGCAAATATGTGTAACAGAAGATCAATGTTTACATACATAGAAGTATTGTTTGTACAACACGTGACAGTATGGTACCAACAGGAGACCTGGTTAGATTTTTCCAGCTTATGAAAATAGAAATAAGCCAGGAAGGAATTTAAGTGATGCTATACTAAGTATAGTAAGTATGGGAAGGGTTTTACGGCTCATACGATGAAATAACCTTCTATGGCCCTGGGCTACAACTTAAACTATATACTTGGAGCTCAGAGTACCACAACATCACTCCTTGGGGTTATAAAATGTGATTCTGTTACAAAGTTGTTTTATCGCTCCAGGATCTGTGATTAGCAGCCCACTGACTAGACGTGAGCACAGCAAGTAAAATTGATTCAGACACAATTTTCATTTTTGCTGCATTTCTTTTTCGGGCAACACATTTTGGACAAAATTCAGAGGCCTTTTTTTGATTTGGAAACATTAATGGGGGTATTCCCATAGGGGAGGTCCCTGGCACCTTCTGAAACTCACCTGTCACCTAAAGCTGCACCATATCAAGGTTCGGGAAGAGATCCAGAGTCGATTTTGTTCTGCAGGACCACCAGCAACAGCAGCACTACACTGATCAGCCATAACATTGTGATACCTGACCTGTGGAGGCATGGTTTCCACTAGACCTCTGAAGGTGTGCAGTGGTTTCTGTCACCAGGACGTTAGCAGCAGATCCGTTAAGTCCTGTTGCGAGGTGGAGCCTCCATGGATCGGACTTGTTTGTCCAACACATCCCACAGATGCTTGATTGTATTGCGATCTTTGGAATTTGAAGGCCAAGTCAACTTGAACTTGTTGTGTTCCTCAAACCATTCCTGAACCATTTTTGTGTGACAGGGCACACTATCCTGCTGAAAGAAGCCAATCCCATCAGGGAATAACATGAAAGGGTATACATGGTCTGCAAAAATGCTTAGGTAGCTGGTACATGTCAAAGTAACATACACATAAATGGCAGGACCCAAGGCTTCTTAGCAGAACATTGCCCAAACCATTACACTGCCTCCCCAAGTTTGCCTTCTTCCCATCCTGCATCCTAGTGCCATGTATTCTCCATGTAAGAGATGCACAGGCACATGGCCATCCACGTGATGTAAAAGAAAATGTGATTCATCAGATCAGGCCACGCTATTCCATTGCTCTGTGGTCCATTGCTTATGCTCACGTGCCCATTATAGGCACTTTCGGCAGTGGACAGGGGTCAGCATGGGCAACCTGACTAGTCTGCCGCTATGTAGCCCTATACGCACACATCCAGCCCCACGGTACAGCACTCTGAAATTTCCTTAAAATTAGCCAAGGGAGGAGATTGAGCCACAGCAGCAGAAGCAAGGCAGGCCATAGGGTAGGTAGTGCCCTAAAAAAGAATAAATAATTCATCCCCCACAGTAAGGCTCGGAGAAGGGCAAGCCACAGGTCAGGCACTGGAAGACAGACACATGTAGCTATTATACATTTAACCAAAATTAAAAAGAATTGATCCCTCAGAGTAAGGGAGGATATTAAGCAGCAGCATTAGTAGGGCAGGTTGCCTGCACAAGCACATGCTGCCCCTTGACGCTGGACTACATTTCCCCAATAAAGAAAACAGTACTGAAGGTAGTGCAAGGCCTAGAAAATAGCAGCTCAAAAAATGCAAACATATATAAATGTTTGGAAACCCCAGGATGCAGTAAAATCACATTTATTTTGTAAACTTATGTTAAAATCAACCCAACAAAGTATACAAAGAAAAAAGTCCTGGTAGTCCTCACCTTCTGGCTTTATCAATCTGATTTTACTAAATCCTGGGATTTCCAAACATTTGGTGTGCTGCGGCTGCTACCTGCTTTAAAGAAGGGTCTGCCTACCCTATATTAGCCGCAAGAGAAGAAAAAAACTGCAGAGAGATGTTTAGGTGATTTGCCGCCTTAAGGGCACAGTCGTATGATTTTCAGGAGAGCTTTTTATTAAAGGCTCCATTTAAATTCAACTACTTATAAAGGGTGAGTTTAAAATATTTATGTTAGCGTTCCACACTTTTCTGGTGGGAAAGCGCCAGAATATATATGATTACATTTCCCCAATATTTTGAGATTATGAGATTTTTTTAAAAAAATTATCCCCCAGTGTTAAGGAAGTTGAGAAAGGAGCAGCAGCGGTAGGGCATGTAGCCTGAGCAGGCACTGGCAGATGATAAGCACATAGCACCTCCTGAACGGTCAGCCATGCTCAGGGTCACTGCTTCAAGTCCCGTGGTTTCTGACAGTGGCGCTCCATATGTCGGAGGTGTAGTGGCTGGTTCGTCCAGCTGCCTTGGACAGCTTCTCCTTTAACAATGACACACAACTGACACTAAAGTTCTGCTGAAGGTGGTGCGACAGAGGAGGAGGTCAATCATGGAGAAGGAAGCACTTCCGACAGTAATAAGTGATAGTATTCATGATAGCATTCATGATGGTTGTGATGGTGGTGCTGCCAATGCATGTAGGGGAGCCTGTGGCATAGCTATGCTGCTGATTCTCCATAGTGGAAGGAGAAAGACAGCTAACGGAGAAATTATTACTGGAAGAGGTGTTGCTTAACTCCCTCATAATCTAAACCCAGGTCCATATATCCTTTTCCATCTTCCTTATTCTTCCTAACTATCTTCTGGACCAAAATACATCTGCTGTTTTCATCTCCCATTGCCTGCCCATCTTTGCGGTTGTGGTAACACCAAGGATGCTTTCAGTGGCACAGGTAGTGGTTTTATTCTGTGCTTCACCATGGAATAACTGACAAGCAGTCTTCCCTCCTAGTGAGTCCTTGGTTGTAACTAAAATCACTCTTTGCTGTGGTAATTGGGGACAAAAGATTTTAGCACTAGACTAAGGCTGTTCAGTGCTGCTGCTGCATATGGCATGTGGTAGTTCAACTTCTGACTCGGAGCAAGAAGGCTCCTGCCTACTAGGGACTGGTATACTGGTGGCCATCTGAACACTTTTTCGTACATGCCTGTCGCCAGCTCTGCCCCAACCTATGAACACTGGAATCACTCCTTCTCACAGACATTTCCAAATGTTTTGTACTTGCTGGTAAAAATGAAAATGTGTAACCCCCCTCAGGAACTTCACACAGTCCACCAACTAGAGGTTTGGCTGATTTGTGCTGAGTTATTGTTTTGCATTGAACAAAAAAAGAGATTTTTAAGTAAAAAAAAGCCCTAAAATAAATGGGCTGCTACAGTCCTTGCATGTCATAATAATAACTGATATACAGTGCACTATGGCTTCTCCAATTCACCCAAGTAAATTACCTGCACTAAGCCATTGAATCAACTTGCAGTTGAGCATCAATCCCAGTCTCTGCTAAATTACCTGTCACTGACTGCCTTACGCTCCAACTCCCAATCTGTAACTGCTGCCACTTACAAGTTAAAGTGGCATCAACCACAGCCATAACCATCAATGAAACCACCTCCGATTCTTTGGCTACTTCTACCTATCAGTCATTGATATGCACCCTGCTATACGCAGTCCTCCTGCTTTCCTCATCAACGAGCGCCAACACAGAATGTAATGGCGGCAGCTAAACGTGGAAAATGATTAGATGTATCTTACCACCGAAAGAATGTACAGATACCTTTGCAATGTGCAACTATTTTCTAATTCTGAATGTCAGTCTAATTTAAACACATATTTAATTATATTTATATAATTAATGAATATCAGATTGGATGATAAAAACCATGACAACCACTCTGCATTGGATTTGTATGATTAAATGACCATTAAATGTGAATCCAGATGCTAAAAACCCACTTAAACACAAATCATTATATGTATGAAGGAAACTGTCAAAAAAACCCAGTGAAATGTTTCTTATACTATTTTTAATTCTGTTATTAAAATATACAGCCATGCATTTTTGTAAAGAATGTGGACACTAAATCCATGAGAGGAGGTTTAACTGGTGGTATTTAAGGATATGCTTCTGTTCTTTAAAAACAGGAACTGACATATCGTGTGATTTTAGCATTTAATGTGTGCACATGCCCGATTTCTGCTCATTGTCCTCTTTTCCTGTCCTGTTTTGAAGGAAGTGAATGCTTGGAAGAAAGGGAAATTTAACTGATTGTATTCTGCAATAGCTGACCCTACTGGGTGATGACAAAATGTGAAGTTAACATAAACATTTCATGTGCTACTTACATCAACATTCTAGGAACTCAAGGTTAAACGACAACCGAGTCGTTGCTGAAACATATAACTTGACAGGTCATATCGTAATCCCAGTATTATTGGAGAATGCGGTGCTGCTGGGTCAGCAACCCCAAAGTGGTAGAGGCTAATACAGCAAGGACATTTAAACACACATGAGACATGGCTATCCTGAATCTAAGGCAAGACCAAGGACTCATTAAGGTCTGGGGTCTGAGTCTCTACATCAGGAAGAATGGGCAGACTAGATGCGCCAAATGCTTCCTACCTGCTGTCAAATTCCATGTTTCAATAACCCTCAGCTTTGGAAAAAAATGTGAGCTTTGCCTCCAGATGACATGATTGGCCGATCTCACCATTACATTGCAATATATATTTAGGTGGCACGAAAGCACTTGAGAGGTGGCATCTGCAGGTGGCTTGAAGAACGTCTCAGAGTATTCTGTTCTAGGCCTAGTACCATCTGACATAAAATGAAAAAAGGGGACTCGTTCCCTTTCTCATGCCGTTTTCAGAATGTTAAGCAGTGGAAGACCAATATACAGACAAGAACTAAGTAATATAATTATAGAATCCTTTAAAGTCACTAAACACTAATGCTAATTATCATTCATATAGAGACATCCAGTACGGGCATCCGTCTCGGACTTTCTTCTCCTAAGTAAATATTTAAGCTTAATTCTAATTCATTGAGCTCCAGGTCAGTTTTGGTTGCCGCAATAATTAACCAGGACCATTTTGCAGAGACCGTCATCGTATGCAGCTTCTTTCAAAAAAGTAGAGGTCCGTTCTACTCACCCGGAACAAGTTTTTAAATAATATATGATATGTTATAGCCATGGCAAAGAAACTCTTGGAAAAAAAACTGGGATCCATAAATTCCTTATGCTAAAGCACAGACCGGACTATAAAGTTATTTCCCTTAAAAGTCTTTGTATATGAGATAAACGCTCCTTTCATATAATTGGATAACTTTCTCTTCAGTTTGAATTTCCCATATTTAAAATATCTGTACTACTCCTGAAATCTTAATGTTTTAGACGGATTTTCATGTTATCTTATTATGGATATGATATTCTGTACTGTGCATGCCACAGTTCTGGACCTTGCATCAGTACTTGCCGTGTTGTAAAACTAAAATGTTAACAGAAACATAAATTAAAAAAAGGGACCCTAATGAGCCTTTTGGGAATTCCCAGCATTGTATTAGCAAATGTATTATTTCAAATAATAACCAACGGCTCGCAATGTTTTGGATGTATGCCAACAACCGTTAAACTGCTTCATTCAATACTTAAGTTAGTAAAATGCACGTTTATTTTTAAATTGTAAAACCGCTTCTTGGATTCCTTAACTTCCTTTCCACTTTAAGGCCATACTTCCCACGAAACTCACTGTGGGTGTTAATACACATAACCACTAAGAGACAAAATGTGGATAATAAGGGCCACTGCATTCAGTAATTATTATTACTTATTGTTTTATTTAGCACCATCAAATTCCATAGCGCTGTACAATGGGTAAACAGGACATGATAAGTAGTATACATAACATAACTATTCAACTTTGAGAAACAAGAGGTAAGTAATAAAAAAATACACACGATACCAGTATAGTAAGTATTTAATTCAAATCTATGAGAAAAACACCAGTAAGCACAGATTTCCTCCAGTGACTATTTCCCTTAGACCTACCACCAGCCCCCCAATATTATTCATAAGAGGGGACAGCCCCCAAAATGCAAACCATAGACCTAGACTGTAGCATTTTCTACAAGCCAAGCCGTCCATCCTGGCTCTGCTGCGTCATGATGAGAGGCATCAATATATGCTCTGATCTAGCACTGGTCTGTAGTTGCATTCGTCTCTATCATTACACTGTCTATACATGGTGGGAAGTCTCTTTTCAACAACTGCAAAACTGATTTCTCTTTCCTTTTTTGGAGAGATCCTATCACTGCTGCACAGTAAAGTTATAAAATATTATCACCAAACGTCCAGAAATTACTTTTAGAATTCATAGGCACTTGAAAAGTTATTGCAAAAAAACAAACAAAAACAAAGCACCAAATGTCCAGATCAATCACATCCAACCAGTCCAAGAAAATACATGGGATTCACCCAGATGGAGGCAAACCTCACAAACCAGCTGTAACCCCTTAATGACAAAGGCCGTACATGTACGGGCTCAAAATGCATTGTTTTCAATGGGTTTAGGGACCGCTCATTGTCCTTAAGGGGTTAACAAATTATGCCCAATTATGCGACGGATGGGAAAATAGGTTGAGTTTCCTAAGGCAAACTGATTACAAATTGGATAATAAATATCTGGTTGTTTAAATTAGCAACATAGTAAAATAGCAACTGTAACAAATGCATTCATGGTGACTGTAAAATACCAACTACTAATCCCTATCTACCAGAAAGGGGGCAATTAATGAAACAAGGTGTTACAACCTTCTCTGTCTTCCTTTTTCCATGGTGCTTTCATGGGGATATAAGAATAATCTGAATTTGGCTACAGGGTGTTCAGATACTTAGTCGTGTAGCACCTGCACTTATAGCTGCTGGACTGTTTTGTTCTGTTGACCTCAAGTCTTGGTAGTATATTCACTTTTTCAAAGTACCGGCAATACACAAAAAGTTGAACATTGTCCCCTTGAGTTAATGATCATGGCTCAAAATCTGTCTAATCTATTGAGTAAAAAAATAGCTAGTTGATCATCAGCTGGCTGGGTATAGTCCATGTTAAATTTTGCTATTTTGTCATTATATTAACATTGTACTGAATAATCACTGACAACCTTGCTTGGCGCCATCCTATAGGCAAACCAGGGTCTCCTTAGGTTCCAGAGTCGGTGTAAGGGCACCAATGGATTCCGCATGTCAGCCAGACCTGACCTTCACATAGTTGACAGTGCTACGGCAGGCAGGGCTATTAACAGGAGAGCATCACATAAGCTGGAAGAGAGCACTGTGAGAGCAGCCTTGGTTTCGCCATGAGTTCGTGGCTCCTTGTGCCAGTTCAAAATAGTTTATAAAAGTCCCTTCTGACCTGGACCGGTGTACTCCAGGTCGGAAGGGCCCTTTCTAAACTATTTGCACTGGTACGTGGAGACAGGAACAACTGGTCGCAGGGGTCATACGGACCCCTAGAAGCAGGGGCCTCATTGCAGTTTGCGACCGCTGCGACCCCTATAGTTTTGCGCCACTGCCTTGGAATAAAACTCAGATTTTTAAACACATAATACGGAAAATGGCCTGGTCAATACCCCCAAAACTTGTTTTCTTGAATATTAGAGCGGAGAAAAAAAATCGTTATGTATTATTTTACCAGAGGATACAATGTTTTGTAAGTTTCCAATATCCTGGAAAAAAAGCTGTTACTCTACAAAAAAAAAATTAAATCTTTTTAGAAATTTTCAAGGACTTTTGGCACGTTTCCCAGTCAATGGGTAAAGGTTACAACAACTGCACCTGTCAAGTGAGCACAATTGAATTCGGTAAGCAGAACACCAATCAACATTCTTTGTTATGATTTATATGTTCTCTTCCCAAAAGTGGGCTTCAGTTTTTTAGTTATGTTAAGGTTATAACGTTTTTATGTCCTGTTCCTTTTTTGGTCGATTTAATGCAGCCTGTACAAAATGCACTATATTTACAACTCTCCGGACTTTTCAGAACACCTAACATCTCCTAACATTGTCTCCTAACATTAACTTTATTAACAAAATGTTATTCTCGGATGCTGAGCGATCGAAATTCACCTTTTCTATATTAACAGTCCTGTAGAGTCTTGTAAAAAAACATTTTTTTTAGTTTTTTTTTCTAGATTTCTACTCCTCTGCAATATTTAGAAAGTCAACGTATTAAATTACTTTATTATAAGAAAATGCGCGTTTAAGATCTGACATAATATTAACTCAGAACTTAATAGTGGGGTTGTACAAATTACTCCTCTGTCAGTGAGTCATTTGGGCTTGCTTAAAAACATAAATACAAAAAGGTTTTCACCAATCCCGTGAACCTCAGTGATATAAATATAAAGTATATAAAAAAATATAAATGTGTCTCCTACAAGTTCTGCAGCTTCCAAGAACAAAACACTCCTCACAGATGTTCAATTAAGATAAACTTCAAAGATTGGGGCGCAAGGATTGTTTAAGAACAACCCGAATCCAAAATGTGCAAAGTTTCCAAAGCACTTTGGGAATTCTGGGTTGCCTTTCAATTCCCAAACCACCATTTGCATTTTTCTGCCACCTTATATGTAGCTTGGCACACAGCACAGGGTAGAAATTATACCTGGGAACTTCCTAGGCCATTCTACCTGCAGCTCTCCCTCTAGGGCAGTGGCTTCATGGAGGGTAGGGTAATCCACATGTGGCGGTGGGGCTAGGAAAGACCTGGGAATGACTTGAGGGAAAAAGGACTTTACCCAGAGACCTCAGGTCAAACTCAGAGAGTTCCCAGGTATGGTGGAAACGGTATGCCAAAGAGTTCCACCGAGATACAGCTGTACTTGTCTTGTTTAATCTCATGCAGACGAGGAACATTCGTGACAATGCCTAGTAAATCTGAAAACGTCTGATACCCACAGATTTTGTACAAAAAGGTGGCAAAAGCAAAAAGGGAAAGGAAAGTGACACATCTATTAGGGCTATTAGCGGAATATTTAGAGGTATGTGACAAACCTTTGAAGAAGTTTCACGTGAGGAAGCAGGACCATGCTTCGGAGCACGTAACTTCCATTGCATATGTGGAAGGTAAAAGAAGAAAAATATTTTGCGTGATGCTCTCAGTGGATCTTGATGAGTTAATTGATCCATATTTATAATCGCTCATGAAAATATTATATTAAAATGCAAATACAGAACCATGTATCCGGTTGTGTTATAACCTTATGATTAATGTGTCAGAAATCTCCAATAGAATTAGTTGCTTGGTAGGTGAGATTGATGTCCTAAAGTGTATATTAGATTTTTTTTCAATGAAAAGCAGCATTTTTGCTTACTTCCCTTATCTTTGGAAATGTACTGTCAGCACTGGCTTTTCCTGAAATGTGCATTGCAATTTCCTGTATCCTAAGAAATATATTCTTATCGCAAGAATCACTGAACACCCTATTTGTTATTTTTAAATAATAAGGTATATTTTTTATACATATAATTGTAAAGCCTCAAGACTTTTTCCAGACAACGATTGGCTAGCCAGTCACATATCATCATCATAAGATTATCTTTCAGTTTATTGCATACATTATTTAATTTAATCCATTTAAAGGAGGGGCATATAACGGAAATGTGTATTCTCATTGCAAATATTTCATTAAGAACCATAAAAAACACCTCATAGAGAGTACAATTATGCAAATTATAATTATAACATTTTGTGTCACATGACATCTTTTTAATTATTTTGCCCTGATTTATTACCAAATTAAACGTGTTGGATGTGAAACATTATCAAACGCCATCTTGGAGTTTTGTTGAAAATAAAACCTTCCCAAATATATCTTATTAGCTATTCATTGTCACTCACACCCGTTTGTTCTCTCATACTCCTACTGACTGTCTCACACTCTCTCAGTAGCTCCCTACCTTCTCGGCCAAACGCTCCTTTGTCTCTGTCTCTTTTTCCTACAGCTCCGCTTCTTGTCTTGCCCCTTATTGACATTGAGAGAATGAGGGAGCTTTTTTCTTCCATTTATTTCATTGGGGCCCTCCTAGTTTTCAGAGATTTGTATTAATTAAAGAAATTGGAAGATTTTGTTAAAATGAAAATGTGCATGAATCTGAACGCTCAAGTCTATTCTAATGCAAACAAAAACAGCAGGGAATGTATTTTATGTATTTATAAACTAAACGGTGAACATAAAATAAATGAGTCTCTTTTTGGATTTTATCCGTGGGCAAGTCCTTTGTTCGAAGTATAGAATCAAATGAAATCATTCGTTTATCTCAAAACATATCGATTTCCTCAAATCTTCTAGGAGGCTATAACCTTATTCACACACAGTTTGTATCCCTTGATTTTCAGTGTGCCCTCCTGACACCCATCTTCTCAATATATATTATATATACTATAGTGTATGGACACAAAAGACTACATTTTTTTTTAAACAAAAAGGATGGAAATTAATAATTTGACATATCATCCAATAGACTAAATGGAGAGCCCAAGCCCAAACAATAAAACCTAGATAGACAGGGTCAGAACACTGGAATTTGGGACATAAGGCAAAATAGCATTGATGGGGTATATCCTGCTTTGGGTCAGCCATGAAACCATTTTAGGAAAAAAGACCAGCACTAGGACTGGCTGGGGCCGCCATTATAGAAAAAACTCATCAATGGTTTCCTTGGGTATGAAGACCAGCTCTGGAATAGGCAAGTAAAACATTTTGTGATCAGGGTACTTCCAGAATCTGTGACAGCTCTTGACGGCTCTTATATTTAGGGTAAGGTACTTGTTCTGGGACCGATCAAAGAGCCAATTCTAGAACCATCCAAGAAACCAGGTCTGGAATGGGTGCTGGCTCCTGAGCCGTTTAAGAGGTCAATTATAGAACAGGTGCCATTGGCAGAAGCTTTTTTTGGAGGGGATGCTGGTTCAGCGTCTACACAAATGGTCATTTCTGGAGACACCTCAGAGTCTGGCAAAGGAAGCACTGCTGCAGTGGGTGCCAGCTATTGCAGTGAATGTTGGCAGGTAAGCCACTGCCGCAGCAGGTGCTGGCTCAGCTTTAGGCAGAGGGGTCAATTCTGGAGCATTTTTTGGTAGATCCATTTCAGCATTCATGGGGCGGAGAAGTTAGAGGGCCTCAATGTTCATGTGATTAGTCTTCTGGATCACTTGGCCAACCACACATCTTATACATGGTTGGCATTCAAAGGGTAAGGAAAAAGGTCAGTGACCTAGACCATTTATTTATATGAAATTCTGTATTTAGGCTTACATTGGTTTCAGGTAATGCTTCTAAGGGGGAAAAGGATTCGGACAACAGAGGTCTCCATCATGGGACAGTCCCTTGAAAACAGAGTCACCATGTAGAAGAGCAGACCTCAACACAGCTTACTTTCCAAATGCATTCACTCTTTGGTAACATTATAAATTCACCTGTCCCTCTTTTTTTCCCTGATGTCCATATTTTCTAGGAGCTGGTAATGTTACCTAGGTATGAATATATCACATTGATCTACAGCCCGGAAAAGGGCCAATAACTATATAAAAACAGAAGCAAAATCTCCAGAAACAAGCAATCTCTTTGTTTTCTGATGACCTTAATGTAGAAAGCAACTGAATCAAGTTCATCGTATATGGATATTTTAGAGATTACATTTTACTTTCAAAATAAATATTCAACCAAAATAACAATCATTTATGAAGATGCATTGCACCTGCTAATAAAGTAATGTTGATTATTTGCAGAATACATAAAAAGTAGATGATAAATTAAATAAAACAACCACATTTTGTAAGTAAATTATGTAGGAGCGCCATCTATTTTTTATAGCTTGAAGGTGCAAGTAAAAGGTAAATTATGTAAGTAAAAGTTGACTCTAAAATGTATGTTTAGAGAGTGTGTGCTGGAGTATACAAAGGGGACTATTCACTAAACAGCTGCATTAAAAGTTAACTGATGTAACTTTACTAACGTTGCATGAACTGAAATGCTACCACTAAGCAATTTTCTCTCATTATTTTCCCCTACCTCATAAGCAATGGATGGCTAATAATTTAGCACCCATGAACCACACAAAAGCCTACACGTGGCTCCTCATTTTCCCTTCATTGTTATGTAATGGTTAAGACAACGGGGATCTATTTTTTAAAGCATATGCCCAACCATTCCTTTGTACCGTGTGCTTTAGCATGGTTCCGGTTAAAGAATGGAAATCAACCACAACCAAAAAATAATAACAAAAAGGCCTAATGCTAAATACAAACAAAAAAGAAAACAACACCTGGTGTCTGAATGGAGTGGATTCTAAAATAGCTGTTGCTTGAGTGGTTGCATGTCCAGCGAAGAGGTCGTCCTCGGCTTGACCCAGTGTAGTGCCCTCACCCATCAACCCCTCCACAGTTACACAGTGGACATCCCAAATAGAATAAAAGGCAAGACATCATCCCCCGGCACGCCACTACCAGGGAGACTGTCGCACTTGGCTAGGCATAGTGGCTTTAGACAACGATACGTCACTGGGCATGTGTATATACCCCTGCGAACCAATAGCCCCAAGTGGATGAATGACACATTGAATCCTCCATTGACGGTAATGAAAGTAATATGCCCTCTCATTTTGGATGATTTTCATTTTTGGATGAACACCAAGACAAACCCACTCACTTATGTAAAGGCATGTGTTATAAAAAAAAAAATCTTTATTAAACAAGAGAATGTTATAAATCCTAACCAGGGAGGGAAGATACATATAAAAGATATATAAAACATATTAAATGTATAACTGCTGCAAGGAAAAAACGTGGGGTTTTTATCCGTATAATCTTTAGTTTATGAAGTTAGTTAAGTAAATGCTGGTACCAATGGGCTGTGTGTTTTTGTTAACAAGGCTGGCTTTATTGTTAAGGGACAAGCGTCCGCCAACATTTCCCAAACACCTTCCTGCTTTTAGGTACGCTTAGGGACGCGCTATTTAAACTGACAGGATGGGAACTAACTCAAAACTGAGCTGAGCTGTACAGTGAGTAAATGCATCACATAACAAGTTGGAGTAGGGTTGCCAGCTTTTGACAAGCCATTTCATGAACAGTGTTTAAAGGGTTGCTTCTGGCATGTGGCAAGGGTCTGGCAGGGTCATGGTTTTATGACTTACAACAAAAATGTTTTTACATTTTGTTCATACAAGAGAAAAGAGAGAGTACGGAAATGAAAGATGAGTGAGAGTGAGATTAAAGAAAGAGAAAAAAGAGGGGACAAGGTGAACAACATAAAAGCGGTAGACGAGATTAAAAGGAGGAATGAAAGTAGGAAAAGAGAAAATGGAAAGGAAAAAGATGAAGGATGGAGAGAGAGAGAAAAAAGAGAATAAAGGAGGAAATATGGAAAGAATGGAGAAAAGGAGAGATGGGTGGCACAAACACACATTCGCTCTAACACACAGAAACTCGCACACCCACCCAGACACTCACACTAATACACTAAAACTGAGACACACACTCAAACTAAGACATACCACTAAAAATAACCCCCACACACAGATACTCACATACTCTCACTTTCCCTGAACACTGTGTAATGCCTCGCTGTCTCCAGGGCAGCTTGCACAGGTGACCCTTTTGAACACTGCCTCCTGCTCTGGAAAGTGCTACCAGCCCATCAGTTTCTGGGACACAGAGAGGTAAATCCTGGACTCTGGACTTACCTCTTTATTTTGGGACTGTCTCTGTGAGATTTGGATAGGTGGCAACCCTAACATTGATTCAGAAACAATAGGTGAAGAGGGCCCTGCTCGAGCAAGGTTACAATCTAGGAGTAGGCAAATTGTACTTTTTTTACAGTAGTTCCAGAAAGATGTAGATTCACAACTAGGGCAAAGAATACCAAGTATCACAAGAACGAGCCGTGGTGTTTAACTAAGAAAGTAGAAGAGCCTGGATAATCATCTTCTTACAGCTTAAACTGAAGGAAATAAATACACCCCCTTACTAAATGCATGATGAAGGCTACGTACCAGAGTACCCGATCAGTTTTATCTTTGAGCTGCACTTGTCTTTTAATTCCACTAGATGGCAGGATACACTGTAGCTGCATGTCACATGTGATTTGTTGCACAGTATAGAATTTTTTTTCAGTTTGATTTTCATTTATATGCGTATATCTCCAGAAGGATGGGATAAATACGTTTTTCAAAATAAAAACATGATTAATATTTTTTCCCTGAACAGACTTTTTTTATTAATATTCTGTGCCAGGTGTAACTTCTGTCACCCTGGTCTGAAATAGCAGAATACTGAAATAATGTCACAGTTGTGTAAACAACAAAAAGCCTCTTAAATAACATGTATATAATATATAGATATCTCAAGGTATAAATATAACAGATAGAGGGGCAACTGAACGGCACACTTGCACGGTACTGCATGGTTTCTAAACTCTTATATTTGGCTCCCATTGATGTGATGGGAGCTCCAGAAGTATTTATGCGTTGTGTGACATTTAACATTAAATTTAAATTACTTACAGAGTGCCAGCAGATTCAGAAGAAAAAGGGGGCAATGCTTTTGCGAACTTACGATCTATTAGGGGGATCACGGGAATGAGAAAGAAGTCGAGAAAGCAGGGCTGCTTGGGAGAGGATTGTTCTGTTGTAGCGATGGTCATGAGGAGAGGTCAGTGGCATAAATATCTTGTGAGTATTAGGATAGATTGCAAAGTTCTGTGAACGGTTAGTGAGTGTTTAACATTAGAATAAGTAGGAGTGCGTCTGAAAAGGTAGGCCAGGGCCAGACCGGCAATGCCAAGTGGCCCTGTTACTTTAAATCCAGTGGTCATCTGATGACGTAGTGAGGGTATGTGAGGTTGCGTTTGAAGTCATGATGGTCGGGGCACGTCAATTGTCGTTAACCCTTCGTTTTCGGGTGACGTGCCTGGGCCGTCAATTGTCATTAAGGGGTTAAATAAGCATGAAAAGTTGAAGTGAAGTAAAAAAGTAAAGCAGAGTACCTGGGATGCCAGAGCGAACAGTGTTTGAGTTTCCCTCCAGTTTAACTTCCCCATCTGTCCACCTGTGACCAGTAAACTTAGCAGGCAACAGGGACAGCCAGACTCAGAGGAAACATGACAGGGATAGACAGGGGATTAAAGTGTGGCAAAAAGGGGGTTCAGATATTGACGTACCTTGCAAAAACAGGGGGTTAAAGGGTAAAGGGGTTTTAGTGGCATTCATGACCATGGTTATATTGTGGGGTAAAGGCAAGAGAGTAGATTCCAATTTGCTAGGCGTATAAAGCAAATTGGTGGAAAAAATAATAATCAGAGATGGATGTTTTAGATAGACCGCATCTGTCCAGCTGAGAAGAACTTCAGTGCATGCATGGGCAGCATATTTTATGTCGCAGAATATGTCTGCTAATCACTTCACATTTTCCTGTTTGGGTTTTAAAGACACCAGTCACTGCTCTATAACATATGTCCACTAGAGGGAGGCATTGAACCACTTTGGCCAGCCAGTTCTCTCAATACTATACACTGATTTGTTTTATAAAAAGTCATAAAAGTTAATTAAAGTCAGGTAATGCATAACAAAACTTAAAAATGTCCTAAAATTAATTTAATAGCATTGTGTATAATTTCTCAATAAATGTTTAAAGAATATTTTTATTCTTTATTTCAAATCTTAGTAGGGTGGACTAAGCACTTGCGTTTTATTATTTTTATTTATACCAGATTACGAAGCTATTCTTACAGTACATATATACAAAGGGTATGAAGGGTAGAATTTACAGACTAAGAGAAACCGATAAAATTAGGTAAAAAAGGTTGCAAGTTTACAATGTAGTCTACAAAGACATCTCTTACATGAGCACAATAGGACCATTTCCGGCTCATTTTGCCCATGCACCCTTCACTTAGAGTCTATGTTTGATCAATGAAGACTTTCATGTAAAGGAAATACAAGTAAAAGGAAGTTTTTAGTCGTTTTTTTAAAGTTGATTTCTTTTATTTTGCCATCAAAAAAACATAACATCACATACGCTTTTGAAACCTCAGATGAGGAGCTCTGAGGTCCATATGACTTTAAATCTTTTTTCAATGTTGCCCAACAAAAGGTATCACAGTGGACATTTTCTCTTGGGCTAATATTACATTTTTTCTTATTAAATAATAATCTTGAAAAATAACACGATGGGTAGCCAACAGCATTTGTTACAGGGTGAGAGGATAATGGGATATCTTTAGTAGGTGGCAAATATTCAAGAAGACTACTCTCCAAACATAAATCTCCCCCGCAGATGTCCAGACACCTCCATCCGAGGTAAGTATACTTACTGTCCTAATATTTTGGAGGGTAGTTGGACAGGATGCTTGGCATCTGTATTAAGACACACACACACACACATTATACCTTTGAAAATATCTATGAAGGTACTATACACATTATATAAATCAATATATCTAAGCAGGGCTGGCCGAAGACGTAACGCCGCCTGGGGCGAAGTTTAAAATGCCGCCCCCCCGCCGACG